>OY776113.1:36912246-37012246 GCA_963675035.1 Allygus modestus | reverse complement strand
GAGAAAAGTAAAATATTATGTCTCCCTTAATTATGAACATAAATCAATAAAACTTGTTATGTGGCTTCACCTAGTTGGGTTATGTTCATATTTGTATAAAAACCCATTTTGTGTGTACCTTGTTTCAGCAAACCTGTATACTCAACCGTCATGTTATTCTTATAGAGAAAAGTTAACCCATTGGCTCACAACCCCAAGTATACTCGTGGCCGCCGAAAGTAGCCCGAACATGCAACCCCGAGTATACTCGGAATAGCACTTTTTTATTATTTTTTTTATTTTTAAATTTTTTATTTTTTATTTATTTGTTGTTTTAATTTGTTTTCATTTTTTGTTTGTATGTATTTTTTATGCATATGCCCATACTTGGAGAAACGTTGTCAAATTTAGGAAAAATATGATTTTGGGAAATATGTTATATCTAGGTCAAATATAAATGCATCACTAACATTTTTTATTTTCATTTAAAAAAATTAATAACCTACAAGTACATAATAGTTGTTGGGCTGAAACATTATTTTTTTGTTTTTTTTTACATGTAACTCATTTTAAAATTATTGTTTTTTATAAACTATATATATATATATATATATATATATATATATATATATATATATATATATATATAATATTTACCATACATAAATGCTGTCAAAACTATTTTCTTCTTGTAGATAATTTATTTCTCTAAAGATTAGTGCAAAAATTAAGTAATTTGAGCAATAATTGTTGCTATAGTGACAGTTTTAGTAAAAGTCTACATTTATGTAATTTTTCTTAGGAAACTGAACGGTTTGTCAGGTGGAAAATTTCAGGTAAGCCAATGGGTTAAAATGTCATAAATCGTTTATTTATGATTGTATATTGATGAAACTTGGTATGTGGCTTGATGTGGTATTAAGATACATATATATGCATTGGAAATTCGCTTAGTACGCAGGTTTGCTGCTTAGGGTGTATTTTATCGTCCAACTATTGGTAATAACGCTCGAAACACCAATTTTAAATACATTGCAATGTAACATTTAACTTCATTAATTTGAGTATTCTTTATATCAATTAATATAGTTAGTATAAGGAAAACAGTTATACAATAAAGTAAATCAGCAAACAAAGTTTTGATTACAATAATTGTAAAGTTTTGGATTAAACAGCAGATTATAGAAAACTATTTTTGGCAAAATTTGATGGACTTTTTTCAATCCCAGTAACTATTGAAATATATTTTGCAGTGTTGTGAGACGTGGTTTATTTGATCATGTTTAAGATAACAATAATTTATGGCCCATGCTTCCCGCAGGACTCTTACTGTCACTAAATCAGATTTGTATTACATATACTATCTAGAGGATCATGAATTAAGCAAATGTTCATAATTAAACAGTACAAAACCTTTTCAGTTTTACATGACAATGGTAATATTGTTATCAAAACTATTATTCTATTTATATAAATGCACTCCAAATATCATTAAGATAGGTAAACAACATTATTTATAATTTTTAATCTGCTGGTGAAATAAAAAAGTCAAGTGCAACAGGATCAACAGGGATTACAAAAAAGGAATGGACAATTTTAGATTTGCGTACACAACACAATAGTTTGTGAGGGTGGTTCCATAATTTTATGCTACAGGCTGGACGTTGGCAGAACTACTGTTGTTATTTACGGAGTGGAAATGAGGGCGTGGTCTGCTGGTACAGTGATGCTGGTGTCAGAAGGGGGAACATGATCAATTCCCCTGCGAAACATTTTGAACACAGCGGGGTCCGCACGTTGACTGTTCCTGACTGAGGATTTTCTATCTACTCGTTATTCATTTGGAGAATAAGTAAAGTTTTATATCTCCCTTAGTTATGAACCTAAATAAATAAAACTTGGTATGTAGCTTCACCTGGTTGAGTTATATTAATAATTGCAAAAAAAACACTTTTCTTATCTTCCTCGTTGCAGCAAACCTGCTTACTCAGCCCTAATGTTATTCTTATGGAGAATAAATAAAATGCTATAGATCACTTATTTATGAATGTATTTCTGTGAAACTTGGTACGTGGCTCTACATAGTAGCGAGGCACATATATATGCATTGGAAATTCGCTGAGTACGCAGGTTTGCTGCTACGGGGGTATTAAGAGGTTGACAAGGAGCCCTCTTCGGACATCACTGCAACTGTGATGCTTCACATTCCAAACTCTATCTCCCTGCTAAAGGATTCCAGGGAACCCCTCAGACACTCTTACTGATGAGATGTAGCCCCTTCTTCATAGTGTCTGTGAGCATCTCGCTGAACTCTCCTTAAAATGCTAGAGCTATGGTCTGTATAGCCTTGGACATGATAAAGCTGGTCCATAGTGACAAAGTAGGCTGTCCACCTCTAGCTTCCACAACGGGGGCCTATTTTTGAATTGGGTGACTGGTGAGTTGGTGAGTGAGAGTCACTCAAACCATTATTTTTAATTTTCAGATCAACAATTAAAAGTATAGATATTTTTTAGGTAACACTTCAGTTAGTTACATCCAACCACACAAAATTTATATTAGTATTTTCAATGAATGTTTATATTTAACATTGATAAATTTACTATAGATAGATATTTTTACTCAGTCAGTCACCAAATCAACTACTCACCAGGCAAAATGCTGGTGACTGAAAATGGGTGAGTTGATCGGAAATAACCTTCTTCTTCTTCATGTTAGAAGGAAATGACAGAAGGAATCAATAGTAAACTGCCTAACTAGGTTATGTTTACTTTCCCATACAAAGTGTGTAAATAAGTTGAATAACGTATGATTTATCATTAAAAAAGCTCAGAAAGTAAGTAAATGTTTAAAATATACCAATTGATGTAGCTAAAGCAATAAAAGGTTTATAAATTTGTACATTTGGTCAATGTGAACATTTGGCTTTTTGATTTGACAGATAAATCATTGCCAATTCATACCTCGCGTGGTGAATTTAAGCAATGCTAAAATCAGCTGGTAAAATAGGCCCCCAGGGGTTAGAGGACTCCTCCCCGAGGGTAGCCCTCCAAGCCCCTATCCCTTAGATCAGTGGTTCCCAAATGACAAGTCGGTCATGGACCCCCAAGTAAATAAAATAAACCATTGGGGACCCCTGAAACCTGTGTTAGATTGAAATCACATTTTGTTCTACTCCGTTACCTTATTAATTACCAAAAGTGTTAAAAGTAAGTAATATAATATAACATCCAACTGGGTATAACCAATTGAAGGTACTTGTGGAAAAAATAACTTCCAAAGTTGTTCTATCAAACTCAAATTATTTTTATTTTACAAAGCATATGAGTGAGTTTTATTTGTTGACAAAGCAGTTGAAATTAGTAAGTGGATGTGAACAAATGTTATTTTGTTCAGTGTGAATGATGAAATTTATCCTTTTTCCCAAAATGTCTTCAATAGTGGGAGTTCAATATGTGCATTTTGGAGAAATTCACCCAGAAACCATTATGCATGTTGAGAAGATTTCTATATTTATTCTTTGTGTAAAACCTATTCACAGGTGTAGGTTGTACAAAATGGTGTTTAGGTCGTGGCTCTTCTTCAGAGCCAACATATGTAAATCCTAATTCCAAATACTTACTGTTGTACTTTATAATTTTTTACTAGAATTAAAATTCTTACTCATGCTGTTAAAGCTAGGACTACTATATGCTGTTGACAGCTGGACTTCATTTAGGCCTTCACTTACACAGTGTTGCCTGACTAACTTTGAAATATTGCCTGCCATCCGCCAAGAAAATACCATCTTTTAGTCGGCAATACAGTTGTAATTCCCACATAATTTCTACACAATCTTAAAAATAACCAAAACTTGGTAATTACTGCAGCGTGGAAAAGAGTAATGGGTGGAAGGGACGGAGGGATGTTGGTGCCAGATGCTATAGTAGAATTAAATTTAGAATAGTACTGGCGAGAGCAGTGCATTGCCGAAGACAGCCGAGGATCTCTCGGGAGCGATCGGCTTTGAATACTTTTACTTTGTGGGCAAGTTGTGCATTGTCCTGCAGTCATACACCCTCCATCCCGCCTCTGTGTCGTATAAGGGCAAGACCACAAATTAATTTGTTATGTGAATCGGCCGACTGAAAACTTCATAACAGACTGGGTTTTTATTACATTTCTAAAAGAATTCTATTATTAATGAATTTCCTTTGGAAAGTGAACTATTAGCATGACCCGCACGGTGAAACTTAAGCCCGGGACCACCATAGAAGTTCCTAACGTGACACCCTGAACACGTTTTGGGGGGTCGTTCAACATTTTATACATATATGTGTTTGCACTCTAGCGGTCACATTTTTTGTCCGATTCACTTCAAATTTGGTAGGGACATTCCTTTCTGTAATCAGTTGGAAAAGTTTGTTGGGCAAAACAATCGGAAAACTCTAAACCCCTTTTTTTGGGGATTAATCTTTCAAATTTAGAGTTTTTGGGCCCAAAAAGGGTCACAAAAGCCCCAGATGTAAAATCAATGCATGTAAAAAGATGGAAATTAGTAAGGCGAAAGTTTTAAGCCCTCTCTCGTCATTCTAGCATAAATATTTACAGAGTTATTAAAGAAAATGTGTGTCGACTAAACACAGTATGTTGTCTTATGGGGGTTTTACACTAGAAAACCCTGTTATTCCTTTGTTAGAGTACTTTTATCATCCCCAGCAACCTCACGCCTACTTTCAAGCGTGTCTGGACCTTCTCCTAACCTTATAATGTGCAAAATTCTATTCCCAGCTTTGCAAGGAAATGAAACCAGGAGTTTCAGAACAGCCAAAAAATCAATGTTTTCAGATTTCAATAAAAATTGGACAAATGTATGTTTCTACACTTATTTTGAGTTTTACAAGTTTTTATGTGGAAATTCACTTCCCTCACGTCAGCGTGCTGCGTGCAAACTCGTTTCTTTTTGTGACTGTTTTAAAATAATTAATTTGTGTTATGTTAATTATATCGTTTACATAATTCTGTAAGCGAAATCTTCAAGTCAAAATTGTGGGAGTTTTGGAAATTGCAGGATGATGGGAGAGGGCTCAAATTAAAGGTCTTGATCCCAGGTACTCGGGAAAAATATCAGTATTTTTTTAAAAGTTAACAGCAAACGATTAATAACGTAAAAACATTCCCCATAGTAAAAGCATGGGGATTTTAAAACGTCTGCTTAGTTTATATAAACAAGTAGTTAGTGTCTACTTTGTTTACAAACTAACATGTGTTCCTACTTATATTTTTTATTTTTTCAGCATGTAAAGAGTAAACAAATCAGATGAGGCTGAGTATTCGAGCAAGGGGCTATGGCCCCTTCAAGCCACTAGTATACATATGACTGTATACCTTGCTCTCTGGGTTTTGGTGTTTTTATATATATATGAAACAGCTCCACAACAACCAGTTGAATGCATAAGCGCGACAAGTCGACAGCTTACACAGGGAAAATAAACATAATGGACGAATGGGTCACCGTGTGCCGTGCAGGGTGAGAGGTGTCAACGGCGCGGCGCCGGCGTGGTGGCGGTGAAAATTGACAACCCTGTCACCCACCCCCACTTTCTCTAGTGTGCCAATCCGAGTGATATTCGGCTGCCCTCAGCTGTCATCGGCCGGCTCTTCCCAATACTATTCTAAATTTAATTCTACTAAAGTTATGCCTGCAGGTATAGAACAGCATAACAGATCCTCTATTTGTATAACTCTCTCGACAGATAAAATAATTATTATTCAAAACAGGTTATGGATTATATTTAGGCTATTTGTTGTTAAAGAAATTAAATTTCCTGAATAAAAAAATATACCCTAGTTTGATTTAAAATACCAGCTAGCCGCCGTGGACCCCTTGAAAACCACTCGCGGACCACCTTTTGGGAACCACTGCCTTAGATTGCGATCAGGACCCTTGACTGTATTCTGATCTAAAGAATGTGGTCAGTCCACCTACAGGAGGTGGGTTTTGTCCCATACAAAACAAACCATTGAATCATATAAAGTGTTTAAAAGCATATGCAGTGACTAGAGTAACCGCAAAGACAACTTCCTTTTGGTCCAACATTTCCTTGAGCCTGCTGAACAACCATTGGAGAGCGCTCTCGATAGATTTTGCCAACTGATAGACATGATTCCTGTGAAGAGAGTTAACCTGAAATACCCTTCCATATTTGGGAAGTTCCACCTATTTATTTAAAGCTTTCAAAAAGGCAGAAGAAAGGTTAATTGATGTGAAAGTCCTTGCATCAAATGTTATCACTATACCCTACATTTTACTGTCGAATGTTGTGATGTGCTATTTATTCTCTTGGAAAACCAACTATTTTCTAGTTGTAGGAGTCAGTTGAACCTCTCACTTTGGTGAAAACACATCCCTTTTCATACAGTAGCAGATTCAGATGTGGTTTCAGGAGGGTGAATCGATTGATCTCCTCTCCCCAATATTAACTTTTGAGGTTTCATGAATTGGTTCCAGTTCCTGGTTCTCAATTTTGTCGGTTATGGTGAATTGAGAACCTGTAGATAAACTCCTGTTCCGCTCTCATCGGTCCTGCTTGCATCACGTAGTGAATGCCGTAAATGATCTAAGTGTAATACCGGTTTAGATATCGATCAGACACAGAATATCATCAGTAAACGGCGATCTGTAATATCACCCACAGACTACAACTAGACCATGTAAAATTGGCCTTAGATGACGAGACACACAACCGTCATAACCGAAATATCTGCTGTAAAGGAGAACGAGGCCGCGTATTGTCAAGTTAACGACCTAATATCGGTCGTAAAAGCTAACGAGACACAATATATCGTCCGTAAATGATTTTTTTTTCATTAATGAACTTCTTTATGTTTTGACGCAAATAATATTAAGTGTAGTTAAGTCAGTTAAATATAATAAGTTTGAACGTTTAATATAACAAAATATTTTGTTCGAGTTTGAGGGGGTCGACCGCCCTCCTCACCCTCCCTCTGGATCCACCCTTGTTTTAATTTGGAACTTGGTTTTTGTTAGGCTATGCTTGGTTTTAGTTAGGGTCGGATAACTAAAAGGGCGGTTAAAACGAATAACACTTGGGTGTTGTCATATTTATTAAGCATTAACAACTATACAATTTAAACAAAAGTTACAAAATAGGTACCAAAAATATGTACTATGATAAAACTTGACTAACTAGGGAAACATATGATCGACTTCTTGTGACGTGAATGAAAAAAAAACAACGTTCGTTTGCTGTGAACGTTTTATCACGGTACAGTATCGGTACAACGGCTGTGACGGCGGACTTGACTTATTTCCTGGAAAGAGGGCAATTAATCCAATGGGCAGTTGCAGCTAGGACAGTTAAGAAGATGTCTACTGTATGTTGTGGAAACTTTGATTATTGTAAACGCAACAGCTGATGCTATTGGAACAGCTGATAGAGCTCTGCCAGGAGTGTAATCATAATGTTATGTGTCATTACCCCCCTGGTCTAGCTCTGCTGGGAGTGTAGTCATAATGCTATGTGTCATTACCTACCTGGTCTGCAATAAAGCTAATTACTTACCTCTCAAGATAGGGACATTCAACATGTGGTGGGCAATAAAGATATTTTTAGGGTTAAAATGCAGCTAAAGATTTTTAATCTTTTAATTCTTACAAATTTTTCATCCTTTTGAAAAATTAAAACATTACAAGAATTTCTTGCAATTTAATGTAAGTACTGTTAAACAAATATTTCTGCTGTTTTAACAATTCTTTATAAGGAGTTCCATTACAACATAAAATGTCTATAAATATAAATAGGTGGTTTTAACATCATAAAGTAACATTCAGTAAGAAGCATGTTCATATGGGTGAACATGAAACAACTTTATTCTAATAAATGTTTATAGACATAGTCAATGTTGCTAAACACATTCATGAAGGTGAATGTCCATAATATTATTGTAATGAGTGTGTAATGTTTTAATACATTATTTTACTTGAGCAATTTACAAGTTTCTTACCTTAATCATCAGACAACTGAAATTCTAATTTTTCTAAAACCTATTAGTTGACAGTCAAAGCTATTCCCAATATATTACATTTTCAGATTTTTCACTAGGCTTAAGAATCCTGAGCATCCATACCCTCAAAAAAAAAAAAATAACATTTCCATTTTTTTTCAATTCGGGAAGGTAATTAAGTTACACATTGAAACATTTATAAATATTTAATATTTTAAAAATAGTGCGGTGAAAGATAAGATATCACAAATGAAGCACTTCACTCAAGCAGAAGTGGCTCTAAGGCTAGTGTCATTTCACACTTTCAATTACATAAAAAAAATAATCTTAACTAAATTAAACCTTAAAAGCTATGACATAGATCTTTACAAACTAGGAGGCAGTCAGTAGTAGCACCTAGGGTAAAAGTGTATTGCTCAAAAGTGAAACCAATCCAATATTTGTAAAATATCGCTGATAAAAGTAGAAGTAAGGAAGGGTACTTATAATATCAAAGTTATGTTTTTAGAAAGTGTTATATTCCGTCATAGTAGATATTTAAGTTATATTTATTGTTCTTGGTGTTTTTTTCCATGATTTGCAAAATATACTTTGAAATGATTACACAAACAAGCTGATTGTGTTTTTATTAGTTATATTCACAATTAATTTACATTTATGAAATATCTCTTTAGTCAAGGACGCGGTAATAAGAATAAACTACAATACCAACATTCGATCACAATACAAAACCTAGTTTGAATATCTAAAGTTAGAGGCCATTTACAATTTATGTCAAGCTCACAGGAGGACAGAAGAAGCAATAACAGAAATTATTAAGTCGGAAGGTATCTAGGTTTTACATTTATTGTAAAGGTATATTTTTTTACAGTGATATTTTGCATTTTGGTATGGGTCGGTTTGCAAACCTCCAAGCGTAGAGTTACGTTTTGACAAACTAATATTGTGTTTTGTTCATGTGGAGAAAGAACAAATCAGTGAAATTCTCCAATTTTACAAGAGATAATTTGACCTTGTGTGGAATAAGGGGAAGGAACATGAAGGAACTGAATGTATTCATTGGGGTACATTGTGGGTAGGAGGAGGGCCAGCTTGCCACTTTGGCACCACCTCCAACTCGCAACCAACACTTCTAATGTACCTCACCCTGCACAGGTTGAATTATTTCTAGTATAGAGTTTAATTGGTTAAACGGGTTGAAGACAAGGAAAACATGTTGCATCCATAAAATTCGGCCTACCTGACCTAGTAACGTATTAAAAATATAAATGTGATATTAACATTGAAATAGCAACGTGGAAGTACTACTAAAACCTCTAAAATTCACATTACTTTTTAAAGTATTGAGATATAAATACTGAAATCAGCTAACATCCAACAATGAGGTAGAATATTGGAATCCTTTCTCAGTGATCTCATATCAACACTAGACTGGAACAAAACTTTGGTTGTGTGGGATGGGGGTGGGCACGGGTGAGTTTGCAGAGGAATAAATACTGTGGGCCATTTAACTCAAATAAAAATATTGATAACAGAAAATACATTCAATATTGTCATATTTTTCTTTTTCATTGTTTTACCTCTTATAATACAAACCCTTTTCTTTTTAGTGTTAACTGTCTTTTATAAGAAATAAAGTTTAAAGTTGATTTTTCTCGTTCCTATACATAATTTATGGCGAAATATTTTTAAAATTATAAGCTTTTTAACTTTGAAATCCACTTTGAACGGTTTGAGAGTTTTCTACCATCGTTTTAAAAATTTTATAGCTATAACTTAATTATAATTACACTTAAAGTAAAAAGAAAATTAGGGGAGCAATACCCACTATTCTCTCACTTACTGTTGCCCCCAGATGAAGTGATGCATTTTGTATTTATATTAAGTTTGTATCACAGCTAATTGTTTTAAACAATTATGTTAAATCGATGGTTTCTCAGTTGCCATGTCTATGAACAGTGTATGAGCAGCGGAGGGGGAACTTCCCCACACCCTCCTGCCCTTACATCGGCCATCGAGTTATCTCTGTTCAGTAATGTCTCAACTCATATTTTAGTTTAGTGTAGCTTTGTTGAAAAACATTCATCGCAAAACAATACACAAGTTTTAAAAATATCGGTAAATTTGATTAAAATAATTTTAAATTAAAACTTCGAGTTGTGCCCAGACCCCAGTGGAGATGGGTGACCTCACCCTACAGCTTTTCTCTGTAAACTTGCCCGTGCCGAGTTACGGTGGGGGCTACCGCAGACTCTCGATATACTTGAGTAGGTTGAAGATTATGATGACGGCCATGGCGTCAGCGTGGTCGCGCAGGCTCTCGGCCGAGTTGCACAGGTTGGTCGCGCAGTAGCAGTACTCAGTGGGCGATCGCACCCCTAGCCCCTCGTCCTGCTCACAGCCCACTCGGTACACATCAGCTTCGATCTTGTTTTCCGAATGCCAGCTTCCGTCTTTTAACACTTGCACATTCCTCTTCTGTGGCGCACAGCCGCGTTCGGACACTTTAACTTTCTCTGTAACAGAAAGGTGAGGAGTAGTCTATATACTATTATTTCATGTTCACTGTGCAGTACATGTCTTTTAAGATGGTCATGTTGCTGCAACCTGAGCTGAGTACATTGTTGGTGTTGTTATGTGGGTTGCATCAACTGTCCCCGCGACCCGCGTGAAGGCGCTCAAGTCAATGCTTTTCGGACTAATTCAACTCAAACTGCCATTTGAAATACATTGCTTATGCGCGCTCCATACTGCACAGTGAACGTGGGACAGAGTAAGTATTACAGCACATTTATCAGTAAAAGTTTGCACATTTGTATTTTTGAAACTCATAATGGCGATAGATTGCTATTTATTATTATGATTTGTTTGGACTTTACGTATCGCTTCTAGTGTTTAAGGTGGTGCAGTCGCCTCTGGTGACAAGCTATTCCGTCTAGAGGTCAGGCCAGTCGCTTCTCACTCACACTCACGCAGAACCCTTCCCTCAACTACCCCCCAACCCCCAACTCTCCCAAGTGGTCAAACCACTTTCACTCGGCTGGGCTTGCTACCCGCCGTCCCTGAACGTCGTCAGGTCGGGCCCGGGCCCCAAAAGATTCTGAAATGGCAAATAGCAACACAGCGGCAACTCGACTCAATCAGCCTCTCTGCATGTTATAAACATATTTATTTGCTATACAATGTTAAGCGATTAATATACCACTTGTAGCCCGACACGGCTTCGCGATCACTGTACAGTGTTTTTATTTTTATTTTGGGCATGTCCGGTTTATATTTAACCTTCAGTTTGAATGGTTCTCGCAATTTAAACATAACCTAATCATGTATATTTAAAGTTATGTACACATTAGTTCTAACCACTATTCTCATAAAAACCACATGGCACTTTACCAAGTGAGTGTTATTTGTTATGGTTTAGTATACCTTTATAGAGTAGTAAATGAGATGGGTTTCTTCCGTTTTGTGATCAAATTTAATTAGCTGACTAAATGTTCATTAGAATAAATATGGTACATTCTGTAGTGAAAGGTTGAGTAACCTGTACCCTTTGAGATCGATTTTGTAGCAGTGCTGGACAAATGGGCACTACCCTCATGACGTACTATGATTTAAAACAGCCAAAATGTTTCCTCCTCTTCACGAAAACAGGCAGAATATTTTTTCCTTCAGTACAATAGTTTTTTGGAGAAAGCAGAACAATCTGGCTCATAAACAGACAGACTGACGAACAAATTAAAAAAATATATATGTATTTCCGTTGCATACAACATTTCACTGCTCAAAGCAATGTAGAAAAAACTTATTTATATAGATAAATATATTCCTTACCTGTAACATCTGGTATTGCTAATAACCTGTCCATAATGTATTAATAGCTGCAATTCAAATTAAATTATTCCCCATGTTAATCTTATGGGCAAAATAAACGGTATCAGGAAACTGACACATACTCTCTCCCTTTTAGCCCAAATTCAATTAATTAATAAATTACTTTTTACTTACTAAATATAGAATATCAAGTACAGACGAATATACAGGATATTTTCTAAAAAAAGTTGTTTTTTAGAAATACCCACCCAAATCCCTTTTTGGGAGGCACTAAAGAATCCGTTGCTACACACAATGGTTTTAAGAGGGGAAATACCTCCTTGTCCCCCCAGGGTTAACCCTAGGAGTGCTGTTCCGCCGGTTTCCGGCGGGATTTTGTGTCGCCTACTGTGCTGACCGCCGGTTTCCGGCGGAATGTGACCGAAAATTTTGCAACGTAAATAAACCTCTATTAATCAACTCAAAAGTGAATAATATATATATCATGCGAAAGATAATATTCTGAACTTTCATTTTATTACATAAACAAACCCTGTAGCAGGTATATAACAATGTCACCGCGATTAGAAATCAAATGAATTTTGGGCGCGACACGATACTTGCAGCCGACACTTGGGAAATGTCAAAACATGACTTTTTTGAAATTACCCACCTCGGGTAATTTTCATCGCACGATGTTGCGGGTAGTACCAATGCACAGCCAAGGAGTTATATTTCATTTTGGTATGGAGTTTTAGATCGATATATTGATTTGACAGATAATATGATTTTATAAACACAGATGATTTTTGTTCTTCTGTAAAATGCTGAACCGCCGTAAACCGGCGGAATGCAAAATCGAATATATATCCAGTGTAATGTTATATTTGCATGACATATAATATCTTATTTGAAAGAAGAAAGAATGGCGAATAATTTGGTGTTGCGCGATGGCAGCACTGAATGTAGCCGCATTCGATAGAGTAAACGTTCCATTGTGTTATATTTGTTCTGTCAACAGCTTGTATCAGCCATTTTGAGTTTCGTTTTATGTGCGTTGTGATATTTCTATCCGTGAGTTATTACTAAATAATTTAGTATTTCGGAGTTTTAGTGTTAGTGAAGTGTTTGTGTGTATATAACAGAAATCTTTATGCATTATATTATGCATAAATATTACTGAAGTTTGACAAATAGTGTTTATAAAGTGTTGTGTTTACTCCTACATAGGCCTAGTGAAATTTGCCAAATCCGCGACTGTTTAGTGCTACATAACACATATAAAAACAATAATTTACCCTAAGTGTTATACATTTTTATGTAGGTAATTGAATGTACTACAGCATGGTTATATTGGTTTGGGGGTAAAATATTTGGTAAAAAATTTATATACTAAAAACTGTGAAATTTTTTTTTCCAAATACGCAAAAATTCCAAAACATTATTTTATTTACATGTATTTATAAGTGACGATAATTTTTTACCATAAACCTATGACTTTTTTGGATTCCTTACTTCATTAGCTATACAAATATATATATATCATTATTAGTATACATATATATTACATTACTTATTTACATCACAAACTAACACTCTACAGTTTACACATTTTTCGGGTTTCCGTTTATTATTACATTATGCCCCAAAAAACTTATAAAAAAATTCTTTCCCCAACATGTTATATATTTCTATGTAGGGAATTAGATTGTCTACAAAATGTATATAATGAATTTTCCATAAAAAATCTGTGGAAAAAATTTTACCCTGGCTGCTTTTGAAATTTCAAAAAAAAATATCAAAATTTTCTTATTCTTTTCACTTTACCGGAAAAAAAAAATGTCTAGATCTTTATTATTTTAATATCTCTAGAATCTCCTGTTCTTTCTGAACAAAATGAATATAAAATTAACTTGTTTACTCTAACGGTTGAATTTATATGGATTTTTAAAAAAAGGTCTGCAAAATCGCCAAATTTAGCTCGCCACACTACGCGTTAACATGGCGCCACTCCTAGGGTTAAGTGGCAACATATTTTGAATATCCTCTGATGGTCAATGCTAACTTGACCTGCATATCAATGAAAGCGTTCAGTAAATAAAAGAGAAATGGTAGGTTTTGTATTCCCCATAAGAATAACATTGGACAACGTACTGCATTTAAAATTTCAATTTTCTCCGCAACCAGATATCGTTGAACAATAATTCAAAATACTAAATTATTTAGTTTTTTGAGCTGGTTTTAATGGTGTTAAGTGATGTTTTTTATACAATATACATCCCGTATATTGTGGTAATTTTCTAAGATGGCCGGGCTATCATGTCGCTGGCCCGGAAACACAAAAACCCAATTAAGAGTCTTCATCACCGGAAGTTGCCAGACGCCATCTTTGAGTTTTGTTCCATATGGCCAATGTTAACTTTGTGCCTACATTACTCCTCACCTGATCATCACATACAATTAAATTTGGTGTCAAATTAAAGGTTTCGTCGTCCTCTAGAGAAATACAATGTCGAATTCCTTAATTTGGGTATCATAATTTCATAATAAATAGTTTAATTTTGAACTGAAACATTGTACATGTTCTCATTAATTAGTAACAAAATCCAAATTCGACTATTGTATTTCCCTAGAGGACGACGAAACCTTTAATTTGACACCAAAATTAATTGTTTGTGACGATCAGGTGAGGAGTAACGGAGGCACAAAGTTAACATTGGCCTTATGGAACAAAACACCAAAATAGCGTCCGGCAACTTCCGGTGATGAAGACTCTTAACTCCTATCTGTGTGAAGTAATAATTTGATTAATTGAGGTACTAAATAGTTCGAAATAGGTACTAAATGATGACATATTTTTTATATATGAAATTCCGACATAGCCGGCCCTGCGACACAGACAAGTTACTCAATGAAAATGCTATTTGAGATTAATAATCTGAATCGAATTTTGAAAACATGTTTTGTGAAAAACGCATAGTTTAGGAAATATAGTGAAACATACGAATAAAACATGCAAGTTATGTGGTTTTTGTGGTGTTACGAAGTTAGCAGAGGTCTTTCGATACTGCAAACTTGGATATTCACTACTGGTAGTGATCCTAACAACATATTAAAATATCAGAACTAGCCGTTTGTTTACGATTTTAATGTACTATACGACTGACCTAGTAGAGCATTGATTAAATACCATAGTGAAGTTCGTAAACTTCAGGTGGGACAAAAAAACGGGTGGCGGTTTGGTATTGGTAGTACCCAGATAGGGAGGGAGGCAAATGGTTTCCAAAAGGATACATTACCACCAAGCGATATCCTGGTAAACCATGTCAGTCAGGTCCCTAATTTTGTGTTGATTGAATTCCTTTACAGTAACTTTAGAGACTCATGCTGACAGTTAACATAAAATCTATAGTCACGGTCCGAGACAGTCCGTAGAAACCACAAAACACCATGTTCAAGAGTCTGGCTGTCTACCCAAAAACAGGCTGTGAGGGTAAGAGACATTTTTCTGTTAATATGCAGTGTAAAAACTTAAAAATGAGACATCGATTGTCCAAATCAGTTGAGAAATAACGACGTAGCGGACTGAAAACGAAATTCCTTAGCGAATTAATATACAGGGTGAGTTTTAATTCCCTTCCCCCCAATTTTTTTTAATACGGTATAAGTTAGAAGGTTTAAACTCCGCACATCTATGTTAGACTAAGACCTAAATATCTTGTTTTTCATGGGTTCATTGACTCTCCATCTGCAATGGGGGACAGCCCACGAGGAGTAAGACAAGATTCTTAAATGTAAGCATAGGTTGATATGTAAATCAAATTAAAGGTCTCTGTTAGTAGAATACAATGCCGCAAACCGGACCTCAAAAGGTTCATCCTATGGAAAATTACAGGGTTTTAAAGTTTACAAAATAGTAATATGCTATTATCTGCGTTTTATCGCGCTACTGTTTTAAAAGTTCATTTCAAAACTATTTTGCTTAAAACTATAAAACTATAAACGATTGATTGTACACTAGTCGCGTGTGTCGAAGATCTTCGTAACAGAATTACTGAGGCCTGCAGGAAAGTAACACCAGAAATCCTAACCCGTGTAAGGAGTGAATTTGTTAACAGACTATACTACTGTCAGGAAGTAACAGGCAATCAGTTTGAACATATACTGCAATAAAGGATAAGTAACAACGTACTAGTATCGGAATACTACAATATTACAAGCAAAATCGCTGTTGAAATCAAAAGAAATGGGCCAAAACCTTTGTAAGACAACAATTCATTAAATAAAAAAGTTACAAGGCGATGTTAAACGACACATCACATGACTGTATTCTTAATAAATCTTTTAGTTAACTACTAGATCTTGGACTTCCAGTGATCCCTTACAATCATTAAACACAAGAAAATAAAGTTTCCTTTAAGAACTCCTAACAAACAGCAATAGAAAACTAGTTTTGAAATGAACTAAATTAAAATTAAAACAGTAGCACGATAAAACAGCACATTACTATTTTGTAAACTTTAAAACCCTGTAATTTTCCATAGGTTGAACCTTTTGAGGTCCGGTATGCGGCATTGAATTCTACTAACAGGAACCTTTAATTTTATGCACAAATCAACCTATGCTTACATTTAAGAATCTAGACTTACTCCTCGTGGGCCGTCCCCCATTGGAGGTGGAGAGTCAATGAACCCATGAAAAACAAGATATTTAGGTCCAACATAGATGTGCGGAGTTTAAACCTTCTAAGTGATAGCGTATGAAAAAAATAGGGGGGAAGGGAATTAAAACTCACCCTGTAGACTAGTTTTGCCCATCAGCTTCTCTTGTTCATCAGAGTTCTGCTTTACAGTCAAATCAAATCACACAGCTGAACAAATTGTAATTCATTGCTCTTTGTTTTATTAATTGTTGGTGGGTTTATGTTAGTTAAATCATAGTTAATAGAAGTTATACATAAGGTAAGCATTATAATTTTAAGCTTAACATTATGCTAAAGTAGACCTATGCTGGTAAGTATATTAATACGCGTTGACATTCACAAACATAAATACATAATTTCCATTTATAAGCTCATCGAACGTGCAACTAATAAGTGTGTTTATATTTTAGAATATGGTTGGCAACTATTTAATGTGAAATTGAAGAGTCGTAAATTATGTTTGATTTACATATAAAAACCAAGAAAACTCTGAGAAACCACTTGATTATTAGTTAAGAAAAACCCTTTTCACTAATAGAGATCAAATTTGGCGTTGTTAATCTAGAAAAGAATCCATTTTTTGGGCCTAATTAACAATTGTAAAAATATAATAAACATCCTTGATGGGCTTAAAAAAATCTGACGACAGGCTTGCATACAACTTAGGCTACACAACCTGGCTTAGACAGATGCAAGGAAGATACCTCCTATGTCACTGGGTGACGGCGTCGGCGGCTGCGGGCCGATGCGGGGTAGCAAGAGGAAAGAGAGAGATAGAGAGATTTGTGAGAGAGCAAAGGGATGTGCGAGTGAGAGAGAAATATGGTGCGCGGGTGCCTGCACGTGCGAGTCGGGGCGCTATAGGCGGCTCAGGGGTAGTTAGGTGTCTGGCGTGCGGCTGTGGGCAGAAATTAAAAAGTTTATTGTACATAACTTTGTTATGAAACTGTATTTTTACATATTATTGTGTAAAACTGTCTTTGTACACCCTTGGCTTGGGTTAGCTGAAGTTTTAAACCACTTGAATAAAAAACAACCGAGATACAAACTTTATTTCCTGAAATAAATAAAATTTTACTAAAACCAATTTAGGTAACCCTACAGTATATTTTTTGAAAATACATAAACCAATTTTTAAACATTTGTGATTGGCCGTTTTCAACTAGTGTATAATTCAAAATACCTCTAAAACGGCACTTCAAAGGGGAAAAAACCAATATAACGGAAATATTTTTCTAAAATAATGTGTTTCCAATTTGTATAATCGTAATAAACAAAAAACAGTGAGAACAAAAATTTAAATTGTTTTGACTGCACAGCCTTAAAACCACACTATGTTTCAGGAGATAAGGAAACTCCTTCCATTCAAAAAGAGTTCATCCATAATCCCCCCAAATCCATCCCCCTAATTAGTTACATTTAACGTTTAAAAACTGTTATTTACTAGTCTACACTTTTTTACTTATCTAACTATAAAATGTGAGAAAAAATGTAGTCTAATTAGTTGGAAGTTATTTGATTTTAAATGTAATAAAGTAGGGCTCACCTAATAACGGGACGAGTTTCATTGCCTGTCAAAAATGTAGTATAGTTAGGTAAAGTCCAAATAATTCTTGGTAATTAATAATAGTAAACCCATCATCATAATGAGTTTCAAAAATACAACACCCCTAAAAAATATATACATGATGGTTAAAAGCTAAAACACGCACATTCGAGTTTCTAATTATGTTAAAAGTTATTTCATATTCAGCTATTTACAGCTTATTCTTGGAATTTGCAGGACATGTGGTTGTTATCTTATCAATATGTGCCACTATGTCAAGTGATAACCAACATGGATTCTGTTCGTAAACTAACTATTATGACTGATCATTTAAATATGTGTTATTAAATTTTTGCATGATGTTTATTTGTTGGGAGGGAAAATTTTTTATTTCGCCCTTAATAATTATTCCAAATATTTGTTCAAACTAATGCTAAAAGATATAACTCAACAAAGTAAATAATATACGCATATTAGGTTTAAAGATTAATTATTATTAACATAGAGGTCCTAATCAAAATACAGTTTTCTTCTACAAACAACAACACTGTATTGAATGATAATTAATATAAATACCCGTTTGTTGGAAAGGAGTCATGGAATACACCCTTTGTTTTTTTTATGTATAATTAATTAAATCATAATAATTTAATAGCATGCAACCTAGTTTATATGTTTACATCCTCCGCTTGAGACAAAGACTTCACTGCCCTGCCCCAAGATCAAAGACTCCCCATTCCCTCCAAAAACAATACTTGTACACCCCTAATAAATAATGTGACTCCCTCCTCCCTGCAGACCAGTACCTTCATATTGATTGTTCATCACACTATGGGCAAGATATTTTATAGTTTATACTGTTACAAGCTTCGTTGTAAAGCTGTTTTCTTGGATTCTTACTGTAGTAGTATTTTGAATACGCTGTTACTATAAATAATAAAGGTAGGGAAATGTTTTATTAATTTATTTTATTAATTATCATATATACTAGCAGCCAATTAGTTTTTTTAATTGTTGGTATTTTATTGTCTTTAAGTTTTGATACCGTCTATCGCTCTTGAGTCACCCAGTAATGAATACTTTAATCTTAAAATTTACTTAACAGAAAACAATTTTTCTTGCTTAAAACTAACTTTTTCTATAACCAGTATTTAGTCAGTCAGGTTAGGATGGAAGGAGCACAACAAGGCACAAAATAACCAATCTTATTAGTTCTCAATTAATTATTTGCTTAAATTGCAAAGATAGGGAATAATTAAGATACACTATAAAACCTTAATTAAATTCCAACACAAATTTTAGTTGGACATTAATAGATCTAAGCATATAACTATGTTTTGTTGCATTTGCTGACAATTATTCTACAGGATTAAAATGGAGCAGGTAATGGAGTAAAATGGAGTAGTGGTCCAGTGAAAAATATCACACTTCCATATGTACTTTGTTTTGAGATTTTTTCATATTCAAGGTTTATAAGTAGTTCTCATTAGTATTTTTATAGTTTATAACCTATCTAAAATAGTAACAATTACTGATTTAGCTTTTAAATTAATATCAGTTAGCGAAACCAGAGTAAAATACCTGTGAGTCCTTTGGACCAAAATTTCTTCTAGTTTATAAGTGGGTAAATAAAATGGGTTTATTTTAATTTATGCAAGACATACAAAATGTTATAATTTGTCGAAAGTGAGAAGTGAAGCCAATAAAACCTATATAATATAGTGAGATGAGGATTGGTATATTTAATCTTATTGTGTTTTTTCTGTCTGCCGTTTTTTTTTAATGTGTTCTTGTAAGTTCCAGCCCTATTCACAATTTGACTTGTACAATGTTTCTTAAAATGTAACAGGTTTTGTACACATTGCTGCTACTTCTGTTGATATGTATATATATATATATATATATATATATATATATATATATATATCTTTTTAATATAAACCGAAACTAAGGCCGATATTGACGTACACAGTTGTTTAAACATACATCACGGTAATTTGTCAGTTGCACTTTTTGTTGAAAGCTAAAACTTACGGACTACCAGATGTATGTTTAAAAAATAGTCAAACAAAAATTACTAAAATAAATATTTTTGACATAGCATGATCAGCAACATTTTTGATAAGTTACAGTTTTAATCGTATATTCCTAGTATTCTCGGTAAATTTAAGTTTGATTAGGGGACCAGCTATTTCGAAGCTATTACCTTGTGAATGTGTACGATTTTAATATACCCCAGAACTTACACTAAGAACACTCCAGCTGGATTGCTGCTAGGTAAGTTATAATCATCTTAATGTTAGAAAGTAAAATAATCTAAAATAAAACTCTTCATTTGCGTAGTATTGTTTCAAAATTTTACTTTCAATTTAACTACTTACTGCCTCCTTGTAGGGTGTGCTGAAATGTCCTCTTCATACACAAAGTCGAGTAGGGGCACTCAACGTGGTAGTTGCTGGAATAGTCAAATTTGGAGCAGAGTTGGGCCGTTTTGTTACTGAGAGGGTTTGGGGGCTGAATTGTACAGTAGAAACAAACGATCCCCACACACTCCCGCACTGAAACATGCATAGTTCGGTTAAGTGCTAAGAATTGTCAATTTTTTTGTTCATTGAACTACAAGTTATTGGGACTCGATTCGGTTTGCTTTAAAAGTGAACGGTTTTAAAGTTGTCAGATATGTTGTAAACTATATATAAGTTCTCACGTTACTTATCTTTAGCTCTTATGTGGCTGTTTTTTAATTACTTATGAGGTGTTTGTTGGCCGTCCGCACCTGGAGAGATTAATTGGGACTTTCAATCCAATTACTTACTTTCACAACAGTCCTAGTTTTAAAAATGTGCACAAAGTTAATTGTTATTAACTTTATGACGATGTGAATTATTATTTTTTTATTCTCATTAATATTATTTGACCAACAATTATTATTCTGACACACTTTTTAGAAAAGTTGAAGTCCAGTTTGAATGGCAAATAATTTAGTATGTCTAAAACAGACATGTACACAATTCTAGTTTAATCCTAAAGGAAGTGTTTATACATCACATCAGTTAATGTAATTACTCGAGGTATTTCTTCCCGTGCTGTAAATTATGTAATTAGCAAGTCATAAAAATAGCCAGAAAAATATTTTGAAGGGGGTCAAGGCAAGATTAAAAGCAAAGACTAATACAAGAGCTATGTAAAACTCAAATTTGTTGGAAGGAGCTTCAACTCCTCCCTCTCAGGTCTTATTCCCAAGATCTGAAAGATCCACATAAAGTGAGAATTACTAGGAAGTTGTGAACTTGACTTGTTAAGTGTTCAGTGACGTGTTGGCTTAATAATGTTGGAGAGGTATGCACAGGAACTGTCCATCAGTCTGTCAGTCTATTGTGTGGCTTCAGTTACGCAAAACTGACCAGTTACACTACTTTACATAACATAACTGTTACTCATCTGTTTTCATTCATTATATTTAAGACATTAGACACCTTATTTGATTATAAAACCTCTGTCCACAAACAATTTGTATCTTGATTCTTCAAAAGCTTACTCTTAGTAAACACTAACTAATATTTATCAAAATGCCCTAAAAATTCCTCATTAAGTTATGTTTTTATGTTATTTTTGTATTTATCAATTTTATTCTGTATTTGTTTTGTTGTTTATTGCAATGACAAATTTTCCTTTTAATTCTAGTTTTCCTTTTAACTGTTTATATTGTAATAGGCAGATGTTAAAACATTTGACATTTAACCTCATATATCTCTGAGACCTTGGCCCAAATTAAACTTCAGTGATGATTTCAGAAGATTCACAAAAATACTAAATGAAGAACATCTCGCTAATGCAATGTGATATTCATTCATGAATAATGTTTTTTCATGCAAACCCCTATTTGCGTGTTTTTGCTGATGATGTAATCAAAAACATTTTAACAATATAGTTGCTTAAAAAATGCCACAAAAACCATTTACTAAACTACCATACTCCGAGGATATCCAAAAAACAATAACAATTTACTACAATATTTATTATGACATGAACAAAATTGTTTAATTTAAAATAGTAATGCAACCTGTGAAGAAAGTTATGTTGTGGTACCTAATAATATGTATTCACTAGGTGTACGCTCATTCCTCACGTATAAGGATAATCGAAACACATTATCAAACTTAAATCCAGTCTCATAAAAAATTCAAGATCTGATTTGAGTAACACATATCCGGTATCATTTAACTGCTGACAGAATCCGGGTTTTATGTCTATATAGCTATAGTCATAGCTACTTCTCCCCGAAAAACCACTTATCGCGGTAGCTCAGTGGGTATCACACTGGCTCTCAGAGCGAAAGGTTGTTGGTTTGGATCCCGTTCGGCAGATCTAACCTTTTATCCGTAGAAAAATATTCATACATTTATCACTTGTTTTTATTTAAGGAACTGTTGTATAAATCCGTAAATTTATTTATTTAAAAAAATTGTAGGTTTCAGGCATGGTTTGTTGTTAGATTGGCATGGGTTCGTTATCGAAGTACAGAGTATTTTGGGCTATAGGCAGTGACTTTAGCAGTGTGATTAATTTAACTTTTAAGAGAACAGCGAGTTTCCTAAATGAACTAATGTTACAATTTGTATAGGCCTTGTCAAAATATCCTTAAGGATTAACAATAAATCGTCAGATTAACAATAAATCGTCAGGTCTAGTTATTTAGATGACAAAATGAGATTTCAATTATCGCTTCAAAAGCCTAGGCTATCATTAAATTAAATGCTATAAACATGGGGTGGTTCAAGACCGAACATGAAACTTCTAATATGGCAAGTAGCCTAAGTGTATAAGCCTACATTTCATAGCCATAGGTCCAAGTTTATGGTGAAAACAGTTCACTATAATCCAAACCTAGGATACGTCACATCATTTCAGATAACCTGTAAAAAAGGCTTAGTTTGGTTAGAATAGTTTAAAGCTTTTGTTTTGGTTCGCTACAACTATTTTGGTGATATGTTTAAAGTATTTTACAACAGTTGTATTACCAGTTTAATGTCGGCTTACTCTTACTGTAATCCAACCCTAGGCTGTCAAATCATTCAAGATAACATTCCGAAAAAGGCTATTTGGTTAGAATAGTCTTTAGTTTTTAATGTGGTTAGCTACAACATTACTGGTGATGTATTTTAGTTAATGTAAACATTTGTATTATTAATTTAGTAAAAATATAACCTAGCAAATAATTAAATAATTAATTGTGCTACAAAATAAATTTAAGGTTGGTTGCTTACTGTGTTAACTTGATCAAAGCTTTCTAGACAAATTGAGGCTTTGTACTATTTACACATGACAATCACAATATTACCAATAGTCTAAGACAATGTAATAAAACAAACTATTTCATAAGTTAAGTTAATATCTCAATATCTACAGTCATCTACTTTGAAAAGTTTTTGAGTTTTCCGATCTGCCACTCGCATTGTCTGCCACTGTTACTTGTCGCCTCCGACGACTGACGATATTTACACAGAGTAGGCATACCAAGGGAATATTAACTGTATGGATATTTTTTAATAACGTACAGTTAATAATTTTATAAAATAAGAAATATGCTCACATCTTAAAAATATACTTCGATTTATCTTTCTAGTGTGTTTTTTTTTGTGAAAAACCTTTTGTTATCCAGTATAACAAAGTATACTCTAGTAAACTAACTATTGTTACTCTGTTGTTGAAACATAGACATCGGCTAAATTTTAACGATTGAAGTACCACTAAAATGGCTTACAATGTTATTCTTATGGAGAAAAAAATAAATTTGGTTTTAAGATAATTTTAGTAATACTGAAAGAAATAATCTGAATAACGTACTCGACCGAGATTTTGAACTGTTAAATTTATCTGGAAAATTTGAAGTTTAACTGTGGAGGCGTTCTCGAGTTATTTTGGTCACAGACACGCCAGTTGAGTTGATTCTCTTACCAGTCTAAGCAGTAAAGTTATGTATAAGGATAAACTTCACTTCGTTCGATTGTCCAATTATGGCCTTGGAGTATTATTAAATAATAACAACGAATTATCTTAATTCGTCCAACCCTGCTATGAGCTTATTATAGAGAGAACTTGTCAGTCATAACTTTGCCTTGTTAATAAAGTCATATCATTTGCAAAGCAAAATCATATCTGTTGTATACTTAATCTGCCAGAGGAGCGATGTCAAAACATACAAACAGATAGATGAACATGTACACGGTCATTTAATATAATTATAAGGCGTTATACAAATTTCAGTGTTAAAATCCTGGAAATAAAGGCCAAAACCCACTGACCCGAATTAAATTTCGGATTTAATCCTATAACAAACTATGTAATCGAATGAATAGCACAAATTGAGAAACTCCCCAGCATTATGTTTATCATTCCCTTTCAAAGCTCTTTTAACATTTTTAAGTTCTAGCAAGGCACTTAAAGGCAACATACAAATCACATTAAAATTGTAGTATAAAAATAGTAATAAAATTGTAATACAATCGAGTAATAAATAAATAAAGCGGAGAGACAAAGGGGTTGTAAAATGTAAAGGTGGTGGGTGTGGGTGTGGATTGCCATGCCGGTCGGGCGTTGTGAAAATGGGCCATGCTTTTAGCTGATGAGCCGTCCGTAACTCCACGACCTTTGCCCTTCCCGAGCCTCAGATTCGCCGAGGACACGCCGTGTTGCTCACTCAGTTGACTCAGTGCAGCACCCACTGTTGTGGAATTGTACTGATGCGTGCGAAAACTAGTAACTTCGAATATCAATTGTCTATTAATATATAACAAGATGTTCTCTTATCACAAGAGAAGGAACGAATTCACATTTGTGTTATTAACTATACTCGATCATCGGCTAAATCTGTGATTATTTAAAACATGATATCTGATGTCTGTTACTTTATATTGCAATACTATCATCGAAAACCGCTCTATACAAACAGTTTTTAATTCTACTGTATTACGGTATAATTCTCAACTCGTAATCTGTGATCCTATATAATAGGACTCCTTGGTTCGTCCAAAACCTGTGAATAACCCATCGCGGCTTCTCCATATTTCCCATATTAGTGATGAGATAATCGATTACAAAATAATCGATTATCGTTCCTAAAACCTAACAATATGAAATCGGGCTAATTCAGGGAAATAATTTAAACGGATGAAAAATATGAGTACACAAAACTAAATACCCCCGTCGCAGCAAACCTGCATACTCAGCGTATTGTCCAATGAACATATAACATAGCACATTAAAACACTTAACAGGATTCATAAGAAATATAGTCACAAACAAGCGATATTTAAAATATTAATTATATTCCATAAGAATAATATTGGGGATGAGTACGCAGGTTTGCTGCAAAAAGGAACACAAAATAATGGGTTTTTATGCAAATATCAATAGAACTCATCTTAGTGAAGTCACACACCAAGTTTCATCCATATACATCCATAAATAAGCGATATATTATAACGTTTTAATTGTTTTAATTATTTTCCATAAGAGTAACATGGGGACGATGTGACTAGGTTTGCTACTACGGGAACCAAAGGCGAAAAAATAATTTGTTGTGCAAACAACAATAAACCACAGCCAGATGAAGCCATATACCAATTTTTCAGTTTTTCATAAATAAGCGAGAT
The DNA here is from genome assembly GCA_963675035.1 of Allygus modestus. Classification (NCBI taxonomy): domain Eukaryota; kingdom Metazoa; phylum Arthropoda; class Insecta; order Hemiptera; family Cicadellidae; genus Allygus; species Allygus modestus. Next base: position 36,986,547 of record OY776113.1, on the reverse strand, counting down.
ATACAATTTTTCTTTTTCTCCATAAGAATAACATTAGGCAACGTACTGTGTTTAGCACTTTCAATATCTCAGTAACCAATTGACGTAGAGAAATGATCAAAATACCAGATTGTTTTTTTTATGCTGAATTAAATGGTAAAAATTAAAATTTGATTTAAATACAAATTACATGTGGAAACCCCAAAAAACGTTGGTAAAAACGTTCCCCCAAAAAACGTTCGTACATAACCCCCCCAAAACCCCCCTTCGGATGGTGTGATTCGTCTGGTTTTCGAACTCGTTCAAATAAATGGTACATTACACATTTGTACCAAATTTCATTAAGATCGGACTTTTTTACAAGAGTTATCGTGCTTACGGACATATATATACATAAATAACAATTTTAACGAATGGTGTTTTTGGCATCTGGGGACCTCAAAATGAAAAGTTATCATGGTGTCGGGCTTAAGTCTTAACATGAGACCTACGGTAATAGCTTCTTCCCTATAGGGGAAATTCGCTAAAAGTGAAAATGGTAATAAAATTAAAATTACGAATACGTTTCTATACACAGATTGTCAAAACTTATTTATGTTAAACAAACAAAAATATATCTCATTGGTAAAAAATGAGCAAAGCAAATTCTAAAACTTATAACTGCAATTTTGCGAACAGCAAAACAACGTAATAGAAATGCATATTTTTATAAGATAGAAGTTTAGTTTTTCTTTTTTAGGAGTTAGCCGACATCGTGGTTCCGTAAGCGGTCACTTCCGCGGTTCAGTCTGTTGTATTCGATCTTACATGTATTAAATAATACTGTAATAATATTAAGTATAGTAAATAAAAGGAAAATTAAAAAAAAATTAAAATGTGGAAAATGGTTGATTATTAATGACCGAATTATCATTCGATTGTCAAAATAATCGTTATCGGTTCATTCGATTATCCCATCACTATTCCCCGTACACTAACAAAGACGGTCGTTTGTAGGTTTGGAGTTGTTTGTCCTCGGGGAATGGAATCTAGCAAATGATCCGACATCCGCGATCGGCGGGCGAGAGACGAGAGACGAGAGACGGGCGTTGTAGAGTAACGGCCCGGCCACTGTCACTGTGCATCTACAGTACGGCAGTCGGAGAACATTATCCGAACCAATGGGGGCCAAGGGTAGATCAGATAGTCAAACACACTCGATGGCAGTTTAAATCCCATTAACTACGTTTCATTTCTACGTTGTAACATCATCCAAGTCACTGTTAAATTGTTATACCGTAACGATTATTGTATGTGGTTTCGGTTGTACTCAGTTTATTATACAGTAATCATATACTCTAATATGGGCATGGTTTTCTTGGTTGCTTGCTTGCAACTCTGATCTCAAAAACGGCTCCAAGATTTTCTTATAATGTTGGAAATAACTAATTTCTGGGATAAAAATAAGTTTTAGTTTCATCCCCAGGAAAAATCTAATAATGTAAAAAAAGAATATGAATAGTGAAAAAATTAACATTGGGCTTATGGAGTTAAACAAAATCATAACCGCCGTTTATAATCAATCTGTAAAGTAATACTCATATAGTTTAAGTATTAACATGTGGTTTCGTGAGAGCAGTGACTAAAACCATTGAATAAAGATTACATTTGGAGTAGTTATGTCATATCCAAGATGAATCAAAGGGGCATTGAGCTATAATATAAACTGGAGTGACCTTAAACGTGCAGAGAAGAGGAAAATGAGGTAAGCAAATCTGCTCGTTAGTAGAGGGACTTGAGGAAATATTATTTCAAGTCATCTAAACAAACTGACTAACTTTCCCCGAGCAACGCTTTGCCCTCCAGGTACTAACTATTTAAGGCTGTTTCTATATTGATTAATATTTGTATTACTGTTTTCTCTTATAAACCTTTCCAAGTAACGAACAACTACCGCGCGGAAGAGAAGAGTTCTGTTTCGAATCTACCGAGTGGCGTAATGGCGTATCGACTCTGTGTCCATCTGTATGTCCGGTCGTCCGGACTGTCATGCGGGTATTGTCAAGGGACATGGCTGATTTCGACCAGAAGTACAGAGGTTGATTTGTGTACATAGTTCAGGATTTTCCAGTTTCACTACCGATTCATGTTGCAATATGGCGGGCGTTTCCAGCGATATTTGCCTATCTATTCGGTTACGCCTGCCTGATAGCTTTTTCACTGCGATCGCTAGCCTCACCTTATCGATGATATGGAGAATAACACCTACATCTCTACCCTACACCAACGTAGGGTATTGAGTGTGGAGCAGCGGATCCAGAGGGCAGTAGAGAGCGGAGCGGAGTGGTGGATTCCTTCATACCTTCACTTCTTCATCATAACAATGTTCACACAAACATCGAGATTGCCAGCAATTTTTTTGCTGTTCGGCCAAATATTTTTAACTTATCACGATAACATTTCAAATTTCGTTTGGGTCTGATTGTAGGTCCATCTAAACGTAGATAAACTAATGAATGTATCGCTTATTTATTGATTCTTGGAAATTAATATATTCGAAGAAACATTTTATTGTGTGAATATTATATTGTTATAGGTGATTTTAAGTACTTAATAACATATTTATGATTTTACAACTCTAAAGAATGCAATTTGATATAAATGTTATTAAATAAATTATTGCGGACATTTTCCATCACTGATTAGTAAAAACGATTTTTTCCATCTGATGGAAAATTTCCGCAATAATTTCTTAAATAACATAAACTTGCCATCACCAACAATGAATTTCAAACAGAGAATCGATATAAATCATAGCACAATGACACACACGTGTTTTAGTTTAACAAGATATTTGCTTATTTAGGTTTTCTGTTGCGTCGCGTTCGGCCATAGTCCCAGTGGGATGTCCACGTTCCCTCGCGGCTGGAGTCTGGAGTCACTGAACGCGGAGCGCGGAGCTAATTCTATCTAATGACTCACTCCTTCCGTCCGATTTGCTCTACTTGCTGTATTTTTTGCTATTTTCCCCCAAACGCGGCAAAACGCTGTCGTTACTAGAGGGGGTCATTGTTTCTATTTCGCGGTAACAAATATCCCACAAATTTTTTTACAAAATCCCACTTTATCCCTCGATCGCTCATTAAATATCCCCAAAAATATCCCTCATTCGCTCTTAAGTTTCTAAAAATGTTGTATAATTTATATTAATTGGTTTATGATAAAGTTTAATTGTTGAAACCTTGTATCCTTTGGTAATAAATAAAAAGATTACATTGCAAACTGATTTACAGAATAGGGAAATTTATTTATCATGTTTTTGTTGGATCATACTATACGTTACATTGATAACAAAACGTAATCCAACAAACAAACTTAATATTAAAACAACTGATCTACAACTGATCTCTTGTTATAGTTTATAGTTAGTTAAAACTTTAAAACCCTCCTCACCCAGACCCACCATATGAAACCTCTTAAAACGTATAGCTTCACAGAACCTATACAATGTAGTGTCTTTGGTTATCGCAAATTAAAAATAATATTTAATTTGTGTTGATGACTAGCCCTTTTGGAAATTCCCATGTGTCATTATTATAACATTATGTTCTCCTTAAACAATTATAAAACTGCATACAGTTCATATTAGTTTGATTTAAGTAGCAGTTTAACTAAAATATTAAACAACGAATTTCGGAGTTTTACATTTTCTGAGCACTAGTGTTCTAATGCTTAATGTTTCCCTTTTTAGTTGATCATAAAATTGAAAGAACAGATTGCATCTAGTACATTTTTTTTTTAAATGAGTTAAAACGCAGTCAGTGCGTTCCGAAAGGAATTTTATTTGAAGAATAAATCGGTTTTGTTTAGTGTCTCGAATGAGTTTCCTTTTTTACTGATGGGCGCCTGTTCAATTATCTATTCCATTTTGTTACCGTACTTTAACCCGAGTTAAATACTGGAGTTTAAGAACGAAACAATAAAACACCCGAACATGAGTTGCCAAATTGCTGCCGGAAAATGAAACAAACTAGGGTATTTAAGGCTGGCGTGCAACGGGACACTTGGAAGTGAAAGATCGCATGATCAAGTTGGTTAACTCGATTGCCGTTTCGATATATAGATAACAGCAACTCAGCCAGGGTTTCCATTTGAAGGAGATTTCATCCCATTTTAGCGATATTTTAACGTATTGTGGCGCAGAAAGGGATTGTAAGATATGGCTTATTTTGGACGATCTTCATGATTTTTAGTTGCCTATAGCCATGCACTCCCTGCGGCACTAAGTTATGCCATTATGGTATAGGGTATCTTGTGGAAGAATTTTACTAGGTCTTGACAAAAAGCACGTTTTTTACTTTTAGCAATTTTGCGTATCAGTATTACAACGGACATTCATAATAATAAGTATAAGATGTTGTTTATGTTTTGCTACATTATGACATGTTCAAATGTACATTGTATTTTGAACGAATACAATTAGTTTGAGTTTGAGTTATAATGACGTAATGAAGTGTGTCTACAACTTTGAGTTCCTTTGCTATAATATTTATTTATTCAATAATTACAGCCAGACGGTTATACACAGATGCGATAATATTTATGTTTTAATACAACAGAACCAACAGCCTAGTACAACAAAAGGATGCAAAATGCGTCAACCCCTGGGTTTTAATAAAACGCTTTCTAAAATATTAATTATGCCACATCCCAAAAACGAAGGTGTTTAAAGATGGATTTAAGGATGTTTATCGGTCAAAATTGTGTCACACAACAAAGTGTGTAGAGGTTGCAGAGTGCTTCAGTGCTTCAGTGTTAAGTTGCGTACTGTGGTGGAGGGACGTCAGTGCGCCACGCATTGCCTATGGATTATTGGATTGTATGGCCCTTTAACAGAGATAAAGCTTTTTTGCCATCGTTCCAAAATATTTATCATTTAGCACGCGACGCGGCGCCGGCGCACGAGAAGTGTGGGTGTGTGTGCGCATGCGAGTGCGCCTGGGACTGCTATCAGAGGAAGCAGCTTATCGTGGCGGGCCGCGAAATGCAACACTGCCACCACCAGCGGATGCGCCTCTGATTCGCTACCACTTCCGGTAATCGTAAACGCTTTCTTGGAATTTGTATGAGTTCATCGCCTTCGGAGGGAATAGACCACACCCTCGCGATTTTCATGGATGCGTAAAACCAAAAGGGGTGTTCACAAATTGTGCCGTTGCCCCGATTTCCCTCCCCCTCTCTATCATCGCGGAGCTACTGATAAAAATAATCGACTGGTCCCCGAATCAAAAATTAGGATATTTACGTCGATCAACAGTAAATTTTCGTTGGCACTTTTACATATCGATTAATCATTGTTTTCAAGAATTTCTTATTGTTAAGAGGGGGCTGCAGTCCTCTGCGTCTACATGCGTCTCCCATGTTAACTTTTAAAACTTGTCTGCTCAACGGATTATCCTAAATCGTTGGTTTATGTTTCGTTTTAAAGAGCAAAAAATCCTAGCGATTACAGTGAGTAGAATTTCGATATCCCTAATAGTTCACCTATAAAAATCGTGAATAATGAAAATGTGATGATATGATTTCTAAAAAGCAGCTTCCCACAAATTTTGGATTTTTTTAACGATAATCATTTGTGATTTGCGGTATCGAAATTCTGCTCACTGAAATCGCTAGGTATTTTTCCCCCCATTTAAAATGAACCACAAATCAACGATTTATGATAATCAGTTGAGGAGGAATGGGCTTTGAAAGTTAAATTTAGCTTTATGGGGGAAGAAGGTAGAAACGCGAAATTTTTCGTGATAACCCTCAAGGTTTAAAACGTTTTCTTGTACGATTAGACATGTTGTACCTCGAGCAGTGCATATAGTTGCCATAAAGGCGGAAGGTGGAAGGTTAGTGTCCTCATGATGTCCCCCGTGGTCGTAAGTAACCGGAACTGATGTATTCGTCACGTTCGTGTAACGTACTTGCATGAAAGTCACTTTGTGGGTGCGTAGTCGCCGGCGCTGCGGACAAATATGATGTCATGATTCGTGCGCTGCTCTCTCCCGACATGGATAATCTGGACTGATTTGACAGGTTGTGCAAGGAAATACTTGAAGAAGTGGCGAAAATGATCCACATTTAATACATTTCTGATTTTAAATTCTATTAGCTCTAAGATTTGACGTTTAATACAATTTATTTTTGTATAATACTGTAGTAGAAACAGTTTTTTTTCTTATATTAATGAGGAGTTGACCCATTTTGGAAGCGGCTTTTACGTGCGTATTGATAAAAAATTGCAGTTATTGACATTGCCCTGCCTGTACATTATAGAAACGGCGCTGTATCGTAAGTCTAAATGTGCCCTGACTAGGGGCCGAGACATACACAATTATAACACCAGAAGTAGGGAAAATACCGTATGGAACAGCATAGAACGGTAGTTCACGAACGAACACCTTCACAGGCAGACAAGCCCACTCTATCAACAGTCTGCCAAACTCAACTAAAGACTTACCCCAGCCCACGGTTTTTAAGGTCGTCTGAAAAAGCTTTTAATGGCGCAAGCCTTTAACAGCGTGGATGAGTTTTTGTCTCAGCATCGATGGGAAGTAGGGCATTGAAACTGATTTACTGGGACTGAAGGGGCACCACAATTTCGAATCGGCGAATGATTGAGAAACAAGCGCATGGGAATATGTATGTCTGAAGGGATGGTTGAATAAAAACATTTAAACCAGATTAAATTACCTACTTGACATTTGCAGTACAACTGTTGAGTGAAAATAATTACATTATTGTTATTATTATGATCTTGGCGAGTAAATTTAACGGTACTAACAGATTAGTACTCCTCACTTTGCTGGACACTTCCCGTGCGTGGGTGTGCAGGCGAAGTAATGTAAACTGATTTTGAAAACCTTTTCGATTAACAAGGGAAAAATCATTACCTACAAAACCCTCGTCTACACGTGCCCCTATTTTTTTCTTGTGGTTGGCATGGTGTTAGAACAGTTTGTTCATCCTAAGTATATACTTTTAACTCTAGAAAAAAGGCAATAAAAACATTAAATTGTATTTGTGGAAAATGCGCATCGACCATCCGGGTTATTCCTCTTGAATTAAAACGTTAAGTTATTGGATGGTTCCCACTGAATGATTGACATTAGTAATTTGTGTCGAGCAACTTGAAAGTTCGACGTTCGGGAAATAAATATTTGAAATAAAGCTTATACATCTACTAATATTATAAATGTGAAAGTTTTTTAAGTTTGATTGTGTTTGTTTAGATATTTGTAGTAGCTCTAACCACTGGACTGATTGAACTGACATTTGGCAGAAAGATGCTTGATAGTCCTGAGTAACATAGACATATTAAAGTTGCCTATAGGCTTTGCCCCACTGGGGTTCAAAGTTCCCATGTATTTCTTATGGACATTCATTTTTGTTTGAGTTGATCAAAATACAAACAGCTGATCTTGATTCGTAGTAGTTCAGGGTTGCCACCGACCGGGAAACCCTGGAAAACCGGGAATTATGCGTGAACTTTGATGACCGGGAAAAAATGCGTGGATTATGCGGGAATTGTCGGCCGAACCGGGAATTTCAGGTCGCAATCGTCGGCGATTGCGTAACGCGTTCTGAATAGTAGGCGAAGTTAGCGATGCGTTCTCGATTGTCAGCGACGTTAGTGATGTGTTCCCGATGATCGGTGATGTTAGCGATACGTTCTTGATGGTCGGTGACGTTAGCGATGCGTTCCCGATGGTCGGTGACGTTAGCGTTGCGTTCTCGATGGTCGATGACTTTAACTGATATGCCCAGCTGATATGTAGTCTTTGGAGTCGCTGGATAATTTGTTAAAGCATAATTGGCTGGGTAGTGTATAAGTGGTCAGGGCGGTCGCTTCATAATCTGAGGTTTGTTGTCAGATTGATTCCTAGCAAAGATTTTGCAAATGTTTGGAAAGTTCAAAACTGGATCCAGCTGACATAATAATGTTTTCTAAGAAAATGTTTAATTTGGATAGTAACAAGGTCAGGATTTGGGACCACTCCATATCAAGAACATTGAAAAATATGCCGTCGTCGTCAATAGACACACAAAAAAAGATTGGTATATACTATTTTCTTATAATAGGTAGTATATTGTCTAAGTGAAATGGAATTTTATATAATTGGGTGTATCTGTTGACGTAATTTCCCCCTCCTATCAATTAAAATATTGTAATGTTTTTATGTAGAGAGGAAAATCAAGTTCATTAATGTAAATAATTGGCCCAGCGTATATACCCATTTTTTGTAGATAGCATAAAAATATGAGATATAAATTTAATAAAAAGCTTATAATATACTTCGTAACAAGTTATAATTGTTTGTTGAAATAGCACTTTAATTTATATTGTAAATCGTTATAGGTGTCGAAAATAAAATATGCCGCGCGAGTTTACCTGGAAAACATGGAATTATGAATGAATTTTGAAATGCAACTTTGGTGGCAACCCTGTAGTTTCACGGGCTAACCACAGAATGCAGCACACACAACAGCCATAGTTTGTATAAATCATTTGCGGGGCCGAAGCCTGCGGGTATAACAGCTAGTTTCTTATAAATAACAGTTTATATCGCGACAAGATTTTATATTAATATATTAATAAAAATCAATTTGCACTTTTACCTCATAGTAGATCTAAACTGTGTACTACCAAAGACCGAGCTTTGCACAGAGAAGGTAGCGACTAATCTGCAAGTCGTTATGAGCTGCCGAGGTCCAATTTTCGCGCCAGTGTAGCTGTTAACCTTCTCCTCGACCCGCTCTTTGTCTTGTTCTGGGATCGATACTGTTACACCTAGTCATAATGACTCGACCTTTGTTGTCATTTAGCGCTTAGCCAGCTCGCTAGTCTGTCGAACAATAGACTGGGGTGCTCCAGGAAGTATCTTCGGCCTGTTAGCGTTTCATTATTTTCAGATAATAAGCCATCGATTTAATTTTAAATTGCAATTTTTAAATTATTACAAAACAAGCGTTAACCGAAAATTAGCTTACCGCATAAATAAACTAATAAACCACGATATCGATTATTATAGTACACACAAATATTCATAATTAACAGAAAGTGCGATAAATGTCGTAAAAAAGGTCAGATTTAAATTAAATATGGTACAAACATGTAAAGTAACATTTATAAGTTTTAAGTTCGAAAACCAGTCAGAACGCCTCATTATTGGGGGGGGGGGTTGTACCCCAAAACTGGGTTTTATTTTTTTTACGTATAGGCTGATATCAAATTTTAATTTTCACATTTGAATACAGCTTAAAACCAATTTACTACTTTAAATGATTGCTCAAATTGGTATACTATACTTTGTAATTATTAAGTAATTTATTTATTCAAATTAGGATGGAAGGGAGAAAGAATCAGTTTCCTGATACCGTTTATTTAATTTCGAATCGGTCAGTTGTGACTCCGTGAACGAGAAGCGAACCAGTGAGTCACCGGCGAGATGATCGGTATCGCGGAATGTCATCGCCTCCTCGCCTCCGCCACCGCCGATGCAACTCTTGTGTCGGGTCTGACGCGATTTTATTCTGCGTAGTCCAGATTAGCCGAAGGTTGACCGGTCACTAGTTATGTGAAATCGCTGTTTCCAGCTCCGGGCTCCACTGCGAGAGTGCTACCATACTCTTCGCCTTCACGAATTCGCTCAGTTAATATTCAATAATTTAAGCTTAACCATTACTTATTTCAAGACAAAAAAAATGACACCTTGTTTTCTGCAATCGGATAGGGAATTTCCGACTTTATTTGACTTGTTATGTGACTTTTTGCCGCATAAATTCTATTCAAATTAGGTAAATAGCTGAGAACTCGGTAATTTGTTATCCGATTGCAGCAAACAAGGTGTCGTTTGGTTTGTCTTAAAATCATATATTTCTGAGTTTGTACACACAGTGTATATATTTTATTAGGCCTAATTAATACTACTACTTGAAAGATATGAAAAATTAGGGTCGTCATGAAATTTTTTCTTTCCTGCAGCTATATTAGTAAAGACCAATTTGAACTATTAACCAGTTCATTAGCGGATTATCTGAACTTGTTGATCTATGACCAATTTAAAGAACTACAACACCTAGTGGACCCAGGGAGCATAATTTTCATACCACAAATAATAATTATTCGATAAAATTAAAAAATATTCGAAATTTGTATAATACACAAATCTGTTCACGATATAATAATTCGTAAAATGTAAATAATTACAACATTCCGGTATAAAATAATGCGTTCATCAATTTTTGCTGTTTTAAAACAACCCTACCAAGTGTTTTAATCCTAAGTTTACCCATCCCTGGTATTCTTGAAATTGAACTGTAATTGAGAGAATTCCGCAAGATTATTAGACTTTTACTGGGTAGAGAATTTGTAGTAACGAGATTTTCCTCAGAAGGAAAGTATAATTTAAAACGTTTATCTCCACATGAAAGGTAAATAGGGCTGGGCAGGAAGAATTTGTTTTTATTTACTTCGCTGTTCTACCCCCGAGGTGCATAAAGAGGTTTATGTTGTACGTTTGTGTAAAGTGCCTCTTAAGCGCTTACCCGCTGTGGCCGTGCGGCGACCACTCTTCCACAACAATAAGCAATAGAGTCATTATAGCCCGTATGTATATACCTTGCGTAACGATGTTAGGGAGGAAGAGGGGATACAAATATAACATAATTTTTACCTCGTATTTGTAATATATATTTCAAACAGGAATAAGAATATAAGAGTTATCGGAGAAATTACAAAATGTGGAATTGTATTTTGTTAATTAATTTGTTAGTACCAGGGAGGCCGGGCTTTGCTTGAAGAAAGCCAGGTTGTTTTATAGGCCCAAAGTAATTTTTCACCAAGTCCCTCTCATGTCAAGTAGATTTACTTCGCTCATTTGCCTCTTTTTTGATTGTTTAAGGTCACTCAAATTTTATTATGACTCGATGTCCCTTTAAGCCTTAAATTAGTATTTTTGTATACATTCAACTCATTTTACATAAGTCCACTCTCTTAGCAATCTTCGTTTAATGGTTGTAGTCAGGAAACCACATGTTAACATTCAGAACATGAGTATTTTACTACGACAGTTCACTGATTATAAACAGCTGTTATGATTATTTTGTTTGGATTTTAAACTCCAAAAGCCCAATGTTAATTTTTCACTTGTAATCGTAGTTTTTTTTAATTATTTAATTTTTCCTGGGGATGAGACTTGTCTAAAACTTATTTTTATCCCAGAAATTAGTTATTTCCAACATTTGAAGGAAATCGTTGAAGCCGTTTTTGAGATCAGTGTTGCAAGCAAGCGTACAAGCAGATCATATTCATATCAAAACATAGAGTGGGATGATTTGTAAAATTGAGAGCTTATAAACTTAGGTCGAACCAAATGGTCAATTATATTTTGGAATTTCCGTCGTTAGTTAAAATTCCAACACGCGTCGATGCTGCACCGTTAATATACGCACTTTCTAAATGTCGGGTGTCAGATTTGACCGGGCTCAAGGCCATTTGAACTGGGTGAAATGTTTCTGCAGTAAATTATAACATTTTAGGGGTGTTTAAAATTGTCACCTTTATGGATCTTTATAAAAGCGCCAAAGTTGGCTCGGTAATCACGAATGAATAAGAGGGGGTTCCAGTCCTGTGCGCTGTGTGTCTGCCTGCTTCTCCCGTAAGACCAATGTTAGCTTTCAAAGCCTACCTCCTCTACCCGAAGTCGATGATTTATGGTTCATTTTAGATTTTAAAATACCTAGCGATTTGAGTGAACAGAATTTCGATATCACTAATAGTTCACCCATACAAAATCGTAAAAATTGAATATTTTGGAATTTTTTAAAAAGATTTTTATTAGTGATGTTGAAATTCTGCTAACTAAAATCGCTAGGTATTTTTTCTTCTCTTTAAAATGAACCATAAATCATCGATTTTGGATAATCCGTAGAGGAGAGACGGGCTTTGAAGGTTATAAGAGGAAGCTGGTAGAAACGCGAACAATTTCGTGACTGGAGCCCCCTCTTAAAGCGTCAAAGATCTTAGCTGTATCGGAACCTTTTATTCGGTTTGTTGGCGGTTATATTGTTTTTGGCACTCGCCCTCTCATGTATGATTGTTAATGGAACAACAAAATCAGTACGTAAAACCGTATAGCCATAGAGAAAGCGGATTGCCGAATTCTCGGAATAAAATCGGAAAACGTTAATTCGTCACGGCAAGCGACAGTAATACATTATAATCTCGAAACCACTTAAAAACGAATACTTCAGTTCGCCTACATCTTGCCACTAGTCGGTCGGTAAGTACAGGGTGTTTCAAAAAGAATCATCCGATTTTAAAGGTTTATAATTTCAAAACTATTGATCATATGGACATGAGGTTAATTTCATATTAAAGGACAACTAATAAAGTTTTTTTACATACCATTTACAGGTGCTCAATATGGCCCCCTTTAGATGCACAGCATATGTCTATACGATATTCAAATTCGTCCCACACCTTAGCTAGCATATCTTGAGTGATGGATTCGATGGCTGCTCTAATGCGGTTCTTCAGTTCAACCAATGTTGTTGGAAGGGGAGGGATATAAACATTGTCTTTTACAAACCCCCACAAAAAGAAATCACAAACAGTAAGGTCCGGTGACCTTGGAGGCCAGTGACTTAACGCGGAATCATTAGGTCGAGTACGGCCGATCCATCTTTGAGGAAGCCTACCATTTAAAAACTCTCTCACATGAAGATTCCAGTGTGGTGGGGCACCGTTCTGTTGGTATATGAAGTCATCAGAATCTGTTTCCAATTGAGGGAAGAGATAGTTTTCTAACATATCGAGATATGTTATTCCCGTAACAGTGTTCTCAGCAAAGAAAAAGGGACCATACACTTTATTCCGTGAGATTGCACAAAAACATTAACTTTTGGGGAATCTCGCTCATGCTGTACAATTTGGTGTGGTTGCTCGGTCCCCCATATTCTCACATTGTGCCGGTTAACTTTTCCACTCAAATGGAAAGTTGCCTCGTCACTAAACACTATGCGTGATACCAAATCTCGATCATCATTTTCCTCATCATCTACTGCCATCTGGCTTTGGATAAACTCACAAAACTGAACACGTCGTACTTTGTCACCTTCATGCAAAGCTTGTAGTAATTGAATCCTGTACGGTTTAAAACGCAAACGGCGGCGCAAAACACGCCATACAGATGTCGAAGGAATGTTAAGTTCCCTACCAGCACGGCGAGTGGATTTTTGCGGGCTACGGGTGAAACTCTGGCGGATGCGCTCCACGTCTTCATTGGACACACGGGGACGACCTGATGATTTGCCTTTACAGAGACAGCCTGTATCACTAAATTGCTTATACCATCTTCTTATGCTCTGGGCTGTAGGAGGATCAACACCATATGTGGTACGAAATTCACGTTGCACGGAAATCACAGACTCGCATCTAGCAAACCGTATAACACAAAACGCTTTCTGTTGTGCAGACGCCATTTTGACAACTACTGAGCTGGGCGTTGACAGAAGCGCGCTACTGCTACCTGGCGGAAACGACGTTAAACTCCAGAGCTTCCTCTTTCTAACAGTACATTGTTCGAGCACATCGGATTCACAGATGAATAGCTATGATTTTTCTAAATCGGATGATTCTTTTTGAAACACCCTGTATTATTTACAAACTAAAATGGCGAGGGGCGAGTCCTTTGTTTTAGCGAATTTCTCCTATAGGGAAAAAGCTATTACCGTAGGTCTTATGGTAAGAATTAAGCCCAAGGACATGATAACTTTTCGTTTTGAGGTTCCCAGATGCCAAAAACACTATTAGTTCAAATTTATATATATATGTATATGCATATATATGTGCGTGTGTGTGTGCGTGTGTGTGTGTGTGTGTGTGTGTGTGTGTGTGTGTGTGTGTGTGTGTGTGTGTGTGTGTGTGTGTGTGTCCGTTAACCCGATAACTTGAGTAAAAAACATCCGATTTCAATGCAATTTAGCACAAACATGTAAAGCAACATTTATGACTTTAAGTTCGAAAACCAGAAAGATCGGACCACAGGAAGGGGGTTTATGGGGTTTCAAAATTTTTCAAAAATCGATTTTTTGAATTTTTTTACCCTAAAATTTGTAAAAAACTCAATTTTGGTTTTGACCATTTTATAGAGCTTAGAAAAGCAAATAATATGGTATTTTTAATCATTGACCTAGGTTAAGTGGTTGCAGAGGAAATCCAAAAAACGTGTTAATAAAATCTCCCATTTGTTAATCTTATGGGAAAAAGGTTTTTATCTTTCCCTCAGTTAATTTTACTGTAAACTTCCCATTTGCTTCTACCAATCAGTTCAGCTCTAAAAAACAATCATTTTGGTGTTTAAATTGTGATTCTACATCCAACTGTTGCAGAGATATTCAAAGTGCTAAACACAGTACGTTGTCCAATGTTATCCTTATGGAGAATAATTAAAATGTGATATATTGATTATTTATGAATGTATATTTATGAAACTTGGCATGTGGCTTCACCCAGTACTGTTATATTGATATTTGGACTAAAAAAATTGTTGTCGATTGTCCCCGTAGCAGCAAACCCGCATACTCAGCCCTAATGTTATTCTTATGGAGAATAAGTAATGTTTTATAGCTCCCTTAATTATGAACATAAATTAATAAAGCTAATTAATAAAGCTTGGTTAAGTTAATTAATAAAGCTTTACCTGGTTAAGTTATATTAATAATTGTATAAAAACACATTTCTCATCTTTCTTGTTGCAGCAAACCTACGTACTCACCCTTTAATGTTATTCTTATGTAGAATAAATCAATTGCTATATATTACCTGTTTATTCATGTATTTTTATGAAACTTGGTGAGTGGCTTTATGTGGTAGTGAGAAACGTATACATGCATTGGAAATTCGCTGAGTGCAGGTTTGCTGCGACGGGGGTTATTTTTGCTTGAGACCGTTATAAAAATGAAGTCTTAAGTAATGCCAGTAAAGGAGAAAGGAGAATGTCCTCCAGCCCGATTTCCCAATATCCAAATAACACAATCGTTCGAACCTATTTCGGTCAATAATCGGTTAACTGGTCATTTGAATTTGTACACTTTAACAACAGATAGGCCTAATTTTGTTTTCCCTTCTCATACAGCGAATCTGTCAAGTGTTGTTTTCATTTTCATTCGGACATTTATGCAAAGGGCGATGTTTAATGTGCCGAACAATTAAACATGACGCCTTAAGGAGTTTGGGATGAAAACAAATTTGTCCCCTGTGGCGTTGGCGGCTTATCTTAGAACATACGAGGTATTGTAGCAAAACAACAACAACTTGTTTCAAGTCCTTTCATTGGTCGGGAGCGAGTCGTGTCTAGCGGTTTAAAAAGTGGGTGGTGTGGGCGATTTTGGTATGGCCGATTTTAAAGGATAGAATTATTATTTAAACAATTATTTTAGGATATTAGCTCTATTAAAAACGTAAAATTAGTAATTAGTCCCGAAATTGCAATTCAAAACTCTATACAGAAGTTGGTATATTATTATTTTTTGTTTTATTGTCTACTGACATTTCTGTTTCTATGTCAGAAGGTGTGGTCGGTTATTATAATCGATTTTAAGGAAAGCTGCGTCCAAAACAGATTTGTTTTGCGATTTAATAGTTCTACCTGTTTTCACGCCAGTCGTTTCGTTTCGATTAGTTTGTTTAAACATCTGGTAATTTTAGCACAGACAAAGAGGATTCTATAGATTCCTTTATCTGTGATTTTACTAAACGGTTTATAGAAAAGCGCCAAGAGAAAAACAAAAATACGGAGACAATGAGATTTGGTCACGCGTAGGGGGCCTACTGTGAACTACTTATTCGCGAATATTTTGTGATGCACTTCTCGTTACTGAACGAAGATTACATTTCTTCTACGTGCTGTGTCGAATGTAGACGTAGAGGTATGAAAGCAAGACTCTTGGCATCGGACATTGGCACAGAAAACATAAACAGTAAAAACATTATTGCAACTGGATGCGGTTTGGCTGTATTTCATTTGTTCACTTCCATCTCACGGATTGAAAAGAATAGGATTACAAAGTAATTAAACCTGTGTCAGTATAACCACCGAGGAAAATAATGTTATTCCTAACACTCAGGATGTTATGAAATTCGTCTCAGGCTTACTACAAAATGCATCTACCTTATAGGGGCAACACGCAAATAACGTAACACACTTATGGGGGAACGGGGATGCCATAGCGTTACGTTACGCTGTTTGGGGGGGGGCTTAATCAGCGTTTCGTAACGGAAATAAATTACATTACACATATTATTATTTAATTAGTTGCATTTATTAGTGGCTTCAAAGTTAAGTTGTGTACTATGGCACATAATCCTAACATTTGAATACCTTTGTTTATCTTTTTTGTTTGTAAAGTGAAAATATTGTATTTCTCTTTTTTATTTGTAAAGTGAAAATATTGCGAAGGACACAGAGGTCGGGGATCCTGGAAACATCATTAAAACTGTGCAGCGAGCCCAGTGAAATATCAAGTGCCAGTTGCAGGCCGAGCTGCATTTATTTACCTCGTCCAAGATCTGGTCCGAGGACCAACCGGTTCTGGTTGATGGCCCAGACATTCTTGACTGGCGGACATATCGTAACGTCTTCTTACAAATCATAAATATGCTTTTTACTAATTCATTATATTCTGTACTTGTTGCAACGCCAGAAGCCTCATTTTGTTGAAAAGTGATTGATTTCAAGATCCAATGCGTAACCTCAAATCTTGTTGACATTCCGAGAATTGGAATCTCCGTTTTGATCTTGCTCTTTAGCTGCCGTGAGGGGATGGCATAGTAATTTTTCTACAACTGTGCCTAAAGGGCTCCTTTACGATCTAAAAATACGAAGTAAAACAGCTGTGTTCTGTTAGCGAGCGAAAAATGTATTAACATAACAGGACAACAGAACACACGGAACAGTCCCGTCAAACGTATTTTTCGGGGGGAGGGAGCTCCAAATGTTTAAATTTAACCCCCATCAGGTGACCATTCATTTTTAGTTTCCTATCTCAGTTTTTAAATTACTGAACCGTTCTGGGACTTTGTTCCCTTCTGCATAATTATGTATGTTTTTGGAAGTGAGCGATTTCAAAGGCCAAGAGCTCGATTAACGTCAGGGTCGAATGATGAATATGCCGTGGTTGTGACGGAGCCGAGGGCCGACTTTCCTGTGTTCGTTGCCCATATCCAGACATGCTGTCAGATCACTGCCGTTATTGTGTGAACCGCTGCATCAGAGATGCCATGAAAATTCCCATAAGAACAATGTTACATTTAAAAACTAACACGTCCTTTGTTTATGATCCTTATTTCCCAAGGGTGTTTTTGTCAGTAGACCTTGTCTCCTTTAGTCTTTCATCAATATTAATAATTGAGCCAGAATTTTGAAGATTATCTTCACCGCTAAATGCGAAAAATAACCAAACAGTTCACAATCATAATAACGATAATTTAATGGATGATTATCACTTATTTATTTGTCAACATCCTGGTGGCACTATCTTACAGAGATAACACACTTATGCAAACAATTCAAAACTCTATACAGAAGTTGGTATATTATTATTTTTTGTTTTATTGTCTACTGACATTTCTGTTTCTATGTCAGAAGGTGTGGTCGGTTATTATAATCGATTTTAAGGAAAGCTGCGTCCAAAACAGATTTCCCCATAAGAACAATGTTACATGTAAAAACGAACACGTCCTTTGTTTATGATCCTTATTTCCCAAGGGTGTTTTTGTCAGTAGACCTTGTCTCCTTTAGTCTTTCATCAATATTAATAATTGAGCCAGAATTTTGAAGATTATCTTCACCGCTAAATGCGAAAAATAACCAAACAGTTCACAATCATAATAACGATAATTTAATGGATGATTATCACTTATTTATTTGTCAACATCCTGTTGGCACAACAGAACACACGGAACAGTCCCGTCAAACGTATTTTTCGGGGGGAGGGAGCTCCAAATGAAACACACTTATTCCCTTGAGCTTATCGGAAGCTCAACAAGCTCAAAATAGGCGATAATAAGGTTATGAATGAGATTTATAAGAATATATTCGGGTTCAGGTGTTTTAATGTGCAATATGCGCATGGGCAATTCTTTTAAGATATTGTAATAAAATATAAATACATTTTCAAAATTAAAATGCTTTACTTGTTTTCTTAACTTTCCAGCGTTTTTTATAAGACCCTTAAAAACTATTTCGCTAACAATATCTAAAATCGTATCGAGGTTCGAACTAACATTTGAAAACAATTTGTATAGCAGTGATATATTTGTAATTTTTAATGCTTGTTGAGTGCAAATTTACCATGGTCCTTCGTAGCCGCTCTTATAAGCGCCATTTGCTGCGATTGTTAGAATTAATAGGGAACAGGATAAATAAAATTTACATCCCGTAAATAAAATACGTCTTACAACACTATAAAGCATATTTACACTTATACTGTACTTACATACAAGACGATAAAATATACACAAAAGATGGTACAAGGCCATCCATATTTTCCCTTTGCCTTTGTCTTTTTTTTTTGCCTTGTACCATCTTTTGTGTATATTTTACCGTCTTGTATGTAAGTACAGTATAAGTGTAAATATATTTTATAGTGTTGTAAGACATACGTTTTATTCATCCTGTTGTAACAACACGTATCATGCTAATAAAGAAATTAATTAATAGGGAGTAGAGCAGATTCAGATAGGGAGTACTGAATTTCGAGATTCGGACGCTTATATTCGAAAAAAAACATTTAAGTCAGGTTTAGGTTTATACCAGAAAAAATAGGAAAGTCCAGGAATGGTATAAACCGACCACATAAACGCAACACCTAGAAAACACGTCAAATTAATTGAAAACACACTCATTGGAATTGTGAGGAAACGTTTATCAAGGACGCTGATGACGTTCCCATTGTCCCCCTTGTTTCCTTCGTTCCTCTACGAAAGAAGAATTTCCCAAAGGTGCTCCAGTCACGAAACTTTTGGCGTTTCTACCTGCTTCGCCCATAAGGCCAATGTTAACTTTCAAAGCCCGTTCCTCCTCAACGGATTATTCGATATCGTGGATTTATGGATCATTTTAAAGAGCAAAAATATACTTAGCGATTGCAGTAAGCAGAATTTCGATGTCGCAAATAATAATCGATCAATAAAATTATACACAATATTTACGATTTTATTTATGCGCGAACTATTTATGATAACGAAATTCTGCTTACTGAAATCGCTAGAAATATTTTTGATCTTTAAATCGAACCATAAGTAATCAATTTTGGACAACCGGTTGAGGAGGAACGGACTTTGAAAGTTAACATTGGTCTTACGAGAAAAACAGGTAGACGCAGAGGACTGGAGCCCCCTCTTAAGGGGAGTGTCTACAAAAATCTCTAAAATGGTTATTGCAACTTATTATTACTCTGTAACAGGTTTTTAAACCTAATATAGACCTAAATACCTGTAAGACCTAAAACAAAAATAATAATTTTGATAATAAAAAATTAATAACAAATTAGCCCCTACACTTTGATTTCACCAGTTTTTTAAACTTTTAACAATTTTTATTAAAAACAACCCATAAAGCCTACACACGTTCAAAGCTAAACTTTGTTCAGCATGAAATGCACTTTAATATCACGTATTTTTATTCTATTACAACAACAGTTACTATTTTTTAAGTAACATCTTAAAACAAAATTCCAGTTTTTTACATTTTTGTATCTGATAAATAATAACATTTACGAAAAGGTCTCAAAATACGTGTTATTTGAGGTCTTTAAATTTACATGACATTTAAAAAATTTCAGAAATACAGTATTCATTGAGAACATCGATTTCAAATGATGCGATATTGCTTTTATCTTGTTTTATATCATGCTCATTGTTTTGAGGGAATAAATTCACGATTCAGTTTTCCTGGTATTTAGTATAGTACTAGCGTATCGAGAGTGTCCACTGTTTATAATTTTAACAACGCAGTAAAGTATTGTAGCTTTTTAGACATGTATTATAACCTCCTATGACCTCGTAACTTGTAAAGTGCGCGATTTAAATTTTGCTGATGCGATCAGGGAGAATTTTTATTCAACCCCTTGAAAAATCAAGAAAAAACCCTAGAAAAATCAAGAAATATCGTTACAATGTAAGGAAGTACAGCATTTCTAACTCATTATGGTGACGGACTTGTTATTTCATGGAAATTTATTCGGACTTCACATTTCGCTTCTAACGTAAAACGACATTACGTTTCGGAAAGCAACGACCCCCCCCCCCCCCCGTTATAAGTGAATCTTACTTACATTTAGTATGCAAGTACTTGTTATTCGTTTGACGGGAGGATATTCCTTTCTTCCTGAAACGTACTCTCTAAAAGTGAAAGAACAGTCACTCGATCAGACTGATATTTTCAGTCCTTGGGGTAGAGAAAATCCAGCCATCATTTTAGAGTGAACTGTTTAGTGAACTGTTGTCATACTATGAAAGAGTGAAAGATTCCCTCTCAATCAAAGAGTGGAACCCGTTTATTTAAGAGGAATGCACTCGTTTAAAGAGTGAAATTGTGGTCATGTCATCTTATAAAAGAGTGGAGTAACCATTTCAGAAAAGAAAACCAACTAACTATCTTCGATTAAAATTGTTTCTTGTCATCTTACCAAAAAATGAAATCACCGTAATTTTAAATAATGAAAACAAACTTCCTTGGAGTGAACAAATTATCTTTCCATCTTACAAAAGAGTGAAGACGCTATTTATTGAGAACAAAAATTAAAACCAACTACCTGGGAGTGAAAATGTTCCTGTAATATGGGAAAAACATTTTATATTTTAGCGTGTAGTGTAGTTTTAAACATTAAAGGACAAAGCACAGGAAGAGTTCAAGTACATTTCAATTGAAAGTGAAAGTGGGGAATAATAAATAAACACCCGACGTTTTCTGGGGGAGTACAAATCTTACCTTACGAGTCTTCCTTGTTTTGAAACGAGTATCGGTGTATTTAAAGTAGTTTTGATGATCACACAAACTCTTTCTACTTAATTATTCCGTACACAACAAAAGTGCTCGCTTCAACTCAAAATTCAATAACTGCCCGGAATATCGTGAAAGGTTACTAAACATTTTAAAACCTGGTTATAGTAGCATTTACCGGGTTTTCAAAGAGCACTGGGAAAGGCGCCACATCATGAGTCAGCGCCGAGCGTGGAGGTTGCACGTTCACAGATAGTGGGAAGTTCTCGCTTCCAAACTGTTTTCCGCATTGAACTCCTTTGTGTGCTCCCAGTGGGATGCGTTATTAGATGATAAAACCCCTTCAGGAAATGGACAATGTTCCGATCCCAAAAGAATTTTGGGTTATTTTGATCTCACCTAGTTTTCAAATCGGGGTTATTCGTTGATGACTTCAAACTGATTTATTTTAAATTAAGTCATCGTTAGTTATCTGTTTTAAGGCATTATGCCGTTAATTTTAACTTGTTAGCAAATAAAAAAAAAGTAAAATTTGTTTGGTATTTCTGATATTGATAGCTAAATTAAACGTGTGATTTATATTGATATGAACTTATCTGACATGTTTCCTTATCTTAACGATTGTCATGAACAACTTTTTTAGTGTTAAAAATTTAAAAGTACTGCTATGTACAGTTATGATTTTCTTTTTTACACTATTTTACGCTATTTTTTCATAATCCCGAGGTGTAAAGTGATGAAAATCTCAAGTCATTTTTGAATCTAAGAGTTTGTCTACAAAATAATTTAAAATTACATTTATAGATAGTGTTGTCATACGTAACTAAATATTGTACTTACAGTAACTTAATCCAAATAAGTATTAAAAATGAGAAATATTTAAACAAGTCAGGGTACTTTACGGCACCTAAGTTTATAATAATACGGAGGGTAGTATTTATATTTTCTACATTACATTGTTTTTGTACGTATGCAACCAAAGTAAAATCATGAACGTGCTTATTATTTCCTGGTATGTTTTTGGAGTATTAAAGTAGTCTCTGCTGAATGATGTTCTTAAACAACCAATTTCATCAAATTGGACTAAAAAGAAACCTTTTACATTATACAGTTCGTTGTTTTTATTTTTAAGGGGTTTTCACTATGGTTCCGGCACAAACCCACTTGTGGCCCATGCGGGTATACTTTTCTAAGAAAACATTTTTGTTTATAATACAAAGATTGTCAGGAAATCAAATTCAAACTCGGGTAAAACTTTAACGTGCGGTTAAGGTTACTCATTCAACACAAAAAATCGTTATTTTACAAATTAATAAGAATCAGATTACTTTCAAAAGTTGTATTTAAGATTTGTTTCCTCACGAACGAAATACGAAAATAACTGATAGTTTGTCTGTTAATTGATTTATTTTTGTTTGAAAATGCGTCAGGGACATTTTTTAATTTTTAAAGGGAACGGTCCAAATTGTAGGAAGATAATTCGATTGACGTACTCACCGTGTACAAGGGCTATGACTGTAGCCAGGGAGAGGTGGACATGCCGCATGCTCGGTGACTGACGGCTCACTGGCGGTACTGCCTCACTGCCGCTGCCACAACACCGCCGACCCACTGCCCCCCTTACTGCCTGTCACCACTGTCGGGGGGGGGGGGGCGAAATGTAAAATTGGGTCAGTTCCTCCACCTCACCTGTTAGCGCCTGGACTCGGACTCGTCAGCTGATAAGGAACTCAAAAATGTTACGATTGTTTTTGGCTAGATGTTTTACCGGTATATGTTTTTAATGAAGAATGAAGATTAATTTTAAAACTAATTTGCAGTGCTAAAATAATGTTAAGGGGGATTCTTAGTCACAAAGCATTTTGCATTTCTTCACGCTTCTCCTATAAAACCGATATTGACCGGATAATCCGAGAAAATTGTATTCTGACTTATAACAAAAACTGTTTAGTGAAAAATATTGAATATTACGAATAATGATACTTTGATAAAATTCCAAAATATTCGTAGTTAGAAATTTTATGAGTAAATAAAATTTTCTATAATTATTTATTTTATGATTTTAATTTTGAGATATCTATACGGGATTCAATTTTAGACATCGAAAATGGGGGTTGGAAAAACTATTTCAGGCAATGTTGGGATTTGTACTAAATTTGTGAAAATTACTGTGATTTCCTTGAATATGTAGGCAGTTGGGTTGTTAACACAGGAATAATCTTTAATTAACTTAAAGTTATAAAATAAGTTGTAACTATAATTATTTTATATATTTATATATTTGATATATTATTTATATAACCTATTTAATATTATATCTATTATTATTACAGAAGAAGTATTATTTTATATCATATCACATTGTTAAATGAAGTACTTTAAGAAGCTTTACATGGGAAACTATTAATACGAAACGATAAATATTATG
This sequence comes from Allygus modestus, assembly GCA_963675035.1. Taxonomy (NCBI): domain Eukaryota; kingdom Metazoa; phylum Arthropoda; class Insecta; order Hemiptera; family Cicadellidae; genus Allygus; species Allygus modestus. The sequence goes on along the minus strand of OY776113.1, from coordinate 36,963,105 downwards.
AAGTAGGCTATGAGATTCAGAAAGCCATGTGAAGCCGAATAATGTTTACAAGCATAGTGTGTGTTTTGAGCTAAATTATTTATAATGTAAAATAAATATTATTTTGGTCACCGGCTATATATACATACATTCCTTGCGGATTTGATATATTCATAGTCCAATCAATAGAAAGCCTGCAAAATGGCCGGTATTGCTGAATTTTCTACCTGTTGTTCTACACTGCAGTGATACACCATCCGTGTGTTAACACCCTATGACAAATAAAGTGGTATTACTAAATTGGAAGAGAGTAATAGTCCAATCAATACAGGCCGAAAAAGGTGGGTTACCTTGCAAAAGGTGCGGTAGTGCTGAATTTATTATATGTTGTTTAGGTTGGTAGTGACATTAAAAAAAATACAATTTTCTGTCACTCCACACCCTGTAATCTCACCGCCATCTTGGAAAAACTAACAAAAATTGGCACTTATGTTTTGGCTATATCTCCGTTACTGAACGTTTCTTAGCAAACTATGTTATTACAAATATTGTTGTCCACAAATGTCCTGCAATATTTTTATATAGGCTAATATCTGTATCTACTATAAATATTAACAGAGTTATGATCCTTTGAAAATCAACAAAAGTCATAACATTGTCAAAATTTACCGTTTGTTTTGACTTTACATTTTTATAACATGGCTAAACGGTTAGGTTTAGGAAATAATTATCAAGTGTGTGTAGTTTAGCCAAAAATCTGAAAATTTGCCAATTTTTGTTATTTTTCCAAGATTGCAGCGGGAGAACAGCGTGGAGTGACAGAAACTTGGTTTTTTAATGTCACTACCAACCTAAAGAATAAATTCAGCACTACCGCACCTTTTGCAAGCTAACCCACCTTTTTCGGCCTGTATTGATTGGACTATTACCCTCTTTCGATTTAGTAACACCACTTTATTTGTCATTGAGATGTAAACACATGGATGGTGTATCACTGCAGTGTAGAAATATTAAAATAATTTATACAATAACGTCTTTGGCTCACTAACAATTTGAACAATACAGACACAGCTCACACATACAGTGGTCTTTCCGCGTGTCTTTGTGTATGTAAAATATACGTATGAGCTGTGCTGCATTAAACCATCTGTGTGTTTCTGTTTGAAGTTTGATCAAATCACAAGTGAAAAATTATTAGTCATAAGAAGCCGAGATTAATACATTTTAAAACCGATGACTCGCCAGAAATGTATGTTTTTCTAGTGAAACGTCAAAAGATAAATATTATGATTGTTTTATAACTTATATAATTTGAGAAAAACTTTGTTCATAAGAAGAAATACGATAAGGAATAAGGAATGGTACGACTCATTCAATTTACAGTTATCAATTATGACAAGTTCATAATATTATCCAAGCAGACTCATTTAAATCATGAGACTCATTAGTCATTCATCGATGAGACATTAGAAATTTAGATTTAGTATTAGTCATTCATCGATGAGACATTAGAAATTTAGATTTAAGTAACATTTTATACTTGTTTCTTATTTTATATACTGCCATTTAATTAAAAATTAAAAATTGTCAATAATTTAACAGGCCTTTTTTTATGAGGACACGCAAGCCTTAAAAAAATGTGTTGTTTAAAATTAATGATTTTATAATTTACCTTGCGTTAAATAAATACTGATTTAACTACCTATAGTCAACTTGATACAGTTAAATCGAAATAAAGTTAATGTTTTTAGAAAAGATTTACACTCACAATTAATTTGAGAAAAATATCAATACAAGTAACATGTGCTATTTAAGAAATAACTAATACATTTTCCATCACAGATTAGTACCACCTCAGGCAAGACTGCCCTGTACACTGCCACTTGTGCAGTGGTGTTGTCTCATTTGCTCTTTGAGTTTATTTTAATTGTATTTTTTGACTGCTTTTACAGTTCTCTGTTTTTGTTTTTGTGCGATTTTTTCCAGCTTTGCCTGGATTGAGCCACCAATTTTGTTATATTCCAGGTATTCTCTTCACCTGTAGACAGGATCAGATTCCCGTGAAACTTTGTTGTACTAATCAGGAATGGAAAATGTTTACAGTAATATCTTAAATAACATGAAGTCACCATCACCAACAATGAAATCTAAACAAATGAGAAACATATATCGTACAACAAAACATTATTATAAGAAATAATAAGTTTTGCTGAAAAATGAAAACGAGCGTTGAGGATTTTCTCAGTTGAGATAGCCATGATCTAGCGCGAGCACTTTTACTTGCAGTGTACCCTGAATGTATGCGGACACCTTTGTGGACCCTTCGGACTCACCTTTTTGCCCTCCGTGGCCCTCTAGTAATTATCCTCTCTCAGTTCCAATGGTGTTGTGTTTCCGTGCAGTTGTCGGTGACTCTCAACAGTGTCGACAGCAAGGGAGAGCTGCCTCTGGACCTGGCGTTGCAGCAGAGGCTAACCTCCATCGCAACCACACTGCTGGAGAACGGGTCGGACCCTGATTGCCGCAACACCCAGGGGTGGACCCTCCTGCATCGAGCTGTCGACAGAGGTATCTCCATCATTTACTCCATCATTTAGAGCGATAAGCATTGATCGTTTCCTCTGTTAGTCTCTCTGCATTTTATTACTGTCTCCCCAAATTGTTTTGTATTTTGATGCAGAAGTAATTTCTTAGGATTAAGCTTAAAGGAACAGTGGTCCGGACCCCTTCAAAACTTGTGGATACCCTGCGAGTCGAACCAATGACCCCTTGAACCGATGTCCAAGATGCTAATTGTTCGGCTAGGGAGGTGCCTGTTTATGAGTTTGGGGGACATGGGAAAAGTTCAGAGTAGCGGATGATAAGTGTAGCGGATTTGTTTGTGGGCTCGGGAAATATGACCATCCATGTTTTGAGCTTGAGATTGGATTTGGGATTATTACCTTTGTCTGGCATCTCCATAAACATACAAGTGGACAACAAGGTCCATGGTCGGCCTCAGATCTTGACTTCTGGTAAGCCTAAGAGGGTAACTATAAACCAGTTCTGAGGCGTGACCACAATTTATGTGCGGATCGATAGCTTCGGTTGCTTCAGCTCGTGTAATCAATTTGGGTGGGTTTAATGCCTTTAACATGTATAACTCTTCTGGTTTTTCACCCATAATAGTTCCCAAAATACAAACTATTTCAAATTTCTGGTTGTCTTCTTTCTATACTCTTTATTCATACTCTGTTTTTTATTTTCAATTTGTAAAGGTTTTAACTGATATGTAGTGATATGAAGTAAGTAGTTCTATGTCTACTAAGAATTCGGTGACACACTGTTTGAATTGAAGTCCATATGTGAGCAATTACTATCATCTGTCTGTCTAGCAGTCAATACACCACTGAATCGGTTCATTATGCATACTGGCTACAATCATTTACATAAGATTAAGATTGTATGTAACCGTTTTGATTTCTCTATTTGCAATCGATGATGTTATTAATGATTGATCCAAGTGAATGATTGTGAAGAAATGGAAATTAATTATAAGTTGTGTTGTCATTTACATTTTTTAAATTATCAGTCTATCTTTTTGTTTTCAGACCTAATTTCTTTGATCTTTATCGTGCTAAATTATTTACCTCATTGAGTGCTAGCGTCATTGGATGACGACACTACTAATCTTGGAAACATTAAGACATTTTCATGTTTGAACATGTCAGCTGCAGCTAACTTGTGAACTAAAATTTCAAAGGTTATTTTCTGACTAAATTGCTTCTTAAAAGAACAAACTAGGCTAAGTAAACAAAATTAATAATGCTCAGTAATAGTAATATTAAAAAAATCCCCTTTTAACATTTACAAAAAGATGTAGAATATTAATTGTTTAGTTTTAGTGGAAAATGGCAAGAGAAAATCTATTATTGAATGAATAATTAGTTTAACCTAGCAATAAAGTGGAACCGGTAAATACTTGCTCAGATCTGCCTATAACTAGTTGCAAGCGACTGTGATTCCCCTTCTTCGTAGTTAATGCACTGGATTGATCTACTAATCATGCAGGAAATTATTTATAAAATAATTTATAATTTAAATGATGGTGGTTTGTACTTTTCATTACCCTCATGCAAACGTGTGTGGTGTATATGACACCATACAAATTACTTTTTACATAATGTATACTGTAGACTGAAAAATAAAATAAACTAAAAATCTCATTATATACATGAACATCAAGTACAGTATTGGTGTCAATACAAGTAATGTTCCATCAGGATTGAAAGCAGACTGGTGTGTGTAGCTGCTTTCAACAGAAATACTTCAAAGAATTATTTATTTAAAAAAAATAGTTCTTATATTTAGAGATGATTACATTTAGATATAAAAAAATGGTTATGGATCGGAATAAATGCTGTAATAAAAGCTTCAAATGATTTGATATCCTTTAAAACATCCATCCATAAAATTATTTTTAGCTGGAATTTTAGCCGTTACTATCTCAAAATTGTCTACATTAATTTTGTTTACCCTACTACCAATATATTTTATGATTGGCATTGTAGTTTAAAATATCCCGACAACTACTTACAAGGTGGTTTATTTCTTCCTAAATAAAATCATCTTTATTCACAAAATGTAAGACATCTTACATCCTGGATCTGGATCTTTATTCTTTATTGACACAAGAGAATAGTGTCAAATTCCAAACTAAAAACTAAAAACAAAAGGTTATGTGTACGAGTTAGAAAACTCCTCAGATGGTAGATAATGGTTTTTCAAGTAGATAATTTTTAAACATCTTCTTAAATTTATTGATAATATTTTCAGTTTTTATCAAAATAGAAAGTTTACTTATGAATTTTGTTCTAATATATGAAGGTGTTTTAATTATAAAATGCTAATTGATTGTGAGTGGGTATGATGGCATTTTTATTTTGAGTATTATATTGGTGAGACTGGATATATTTTTGTTTTAAATGGTTTTTAATTGCTATTAATACGGTTAGATAAATTGTCTATAAACAGTTATAATTTGTAAAGTTTTGAAATATTCTTTTGCAGAGTGATCAGGTCTCAAGTTAAAGATTATTTGGACAGCTTTCTTTTGTTTCTACAAAATTTCATTCTTTCCAAGTTTTCTTTCTTTTATTGACCCATATAAAGCCAAGCCAAATGAAATATGGAGTGAATATGAGCATGGTATATAATTTTTAAAAGTACTTATATCAGTGCATAAAAATGACATCCAGCGTAAATTCCTGAGTTAATTTTAGAAAGAACATTTTGCCCATGACAATTCCAATTCAGATTCTCATCTATTTCTAATCCCAAAAATCTAATAAACATCTCGGTTTCTATTAGCTTAGAATCAATTGTAACTGTTGGTTCAAGCTTTCTACTGCACTGAGCAGCCTTAAAGAAAACAAAATTAGTTTTTGATATATTTTATTTTATTTTATCAGTTTTTCTAATTTATAGTTTTGCAACTAAGACCCTCCTCTTTGTATAGTCACTCCTAAATGATGTTCAAATGCATACTGGTAGGTTGTTGAAATAATTGTAACTCGATGTATTATTCTGGGTAAAAGGGTGATATTATAATCTACTGTAAACAATAACAGATATATTTTTGTTTCATTTGGTAACCAACATGACAACTCATAAAGCTCATTGAAAATTTACAATTTTTGTATTACTTCTCGAGTACAGTCAATTTTAAGTATTTTCTCAAGATCTTTTCAATTCAGACTAGTAGTGCTGTACTAAACTTGTAGTTTCTGATATTTCAATGTCATTTCCCTTAAGTTCAATGTTAAACTCATAATTGTTTTTGTTTTTTGCTGCTTTAAAAAAAACCAAGTTGGGTTTTTTTCACTATTTAATTTTAATCTTTAGCTTTAAACTATTGAGATAGTTATGAAACAGATGGTTTTTATTGTTTATTGTAATTGATAAAAACGTTGACCTTTGACCAGAATTTTGTATTACATTTTGTATATATTTTCTTTACCTTTAATAGCTGAAGGGCTAAACTTAGCTCTGTAATTATAGCTCTGTAACTTAGAGCTGTAAACTTAGCTCTCTAAGAGTATTGTTTTAACCTTTAACACATTCGCTTTATTTTGTCATCGATGGGATTAACACAAAAATGTGTTAAACAGGGGAACATAATAGGTTTATTTCTAGATCGACAGTATGCCATATGATAGATGCGAGTATTCCAGACCCAGTAGTGAGTGTAAATGATGGTTCCAGGCGATGACTACGCAGCTAGGTTTCTGCTAGAGCACGGAGCGTCAGTGTCCCTGACCACTCCGGACAACGGGGACACTGCTCTCCACATGATAGCTACCTGCTCTCCCGATACCACGCTAGAAGAGACGTTGACTGCCATGGTGGACATTGCCAAGCTATTGCTGGATCGTGGCCTGGATCCTAACCTTCAGAACAAGAAAGGCTTGTAAGTTGCTAGAAAGGCATTAGCTAAACTACCGTAAGGAATATCACATTCGCTCTGCTATAACCACACCACTCTGCTACCAACTGCGGCGGTCATCCGGTTGACCCGACACGACCCTCGCCCTTTTGGAAAGTGCTGAAGCCGAAATTCCCCAAAAACGTTACAGCACAGCTACAGTCCCCAATGCCTGGCCAGCTTTGATGATTTAATACTTAATAACCCATTAATTGAATTCCTTACGTATGACTCTGCCCCCAAAATTTATTCCTGCAAGTATTCATGTCCTGACCAAACATTAAATTTAGAGAAGTCAACTAACAGTGCCAAACCCATTCAAATGCATTCATTTAGGTAATTATGGTATTACATTGTGACAGTTCAATTCACTCCAAACTTACCCCCAAATTTTAAGATTAATGAAACATAGTGCCTGACAAATTACCGGAGGGTCAAGGTCAGTAGATGTAGAGAGGGGACTTTGAGACCTAATGTCGGAGGGCGATGTCGAAGGGCGAGTCACGTGACCTGGATTAAATTCGCAAACCTCAGTAAAGCCAAGTTTTATCACTAAAAACGATTCCAAACCTAACTTAAGCTATGTTTTATTATCTAAACGAGCGTTTTCACCTCTTCATTAGCAACAAAAGCTTTATATTCAAAAAATAAATGCAAAAGTGATATTTCGTTTACAAATTTCGTTTAAAATACAATTGGTGTGGTAAGATTCAATAAACAACACCCATCATTTACATTTAGAGGGTATTATTTTCCCATTAAGCTCCGCCCATGATAAAGATTACTTGTTTATCTCTTAATTTTAATTGATTACAAAAGACGTCATTTACTTTTAGCATTTTATGTTTCACCAAAGTTCCACCATTATAAAGATAGCTGTTTATCTCGCAATTATTATTGGGTATGTGTTCAAATTTTAACCTTTTGTGAATTTAATATCATGTTTCGTCTTATCATTTGGTAAATTTATTTTTCCGTTGTATATTACAAACAGAGGCATTTCATACTGTAAAAGCGCCTTTATATTATTTGATGTCATCCGTTCATTCCAGCTTTCAGGTAATTGAAACTTGACACTCACATTTAACAAGCACACGCTGCCCGAAAGGTGTAAAAACCCGTTCAATATCTTTCACCAAATATTTTTTCCCATTTTCTAATTCATTTAACCTTGTAAAAGAATTACCATTGACTTCGTTGAGTATACTATCAAAATCGTCGTGCATATTCATTTTTGTGTTTTTTTAATCGTCTATATATATATAAAATTGCATTTTCAAATTGAATAAAAATATAATCACATCTCGTGCGCTGTTGATTTATTTGCTACAGCAAACAGCCACTGTATTTATAATTAAGATTCCTCAACAGTGAATAAGTATTTTATTTAAACAGTAGGAAAAAAATAAAATTCGCGAGCCGTCAATTTAAAAGGGTATTATTAAATTTCTATCATTTCGTCTTGTCAGCAATTGAAACTAAATATATTCACGCTTTACATGTACAAGTTGACTCTGTATGTGGTATACTGTTTCGATTTTTGTTATTACAGTAACAACACAATTTGCGATTCGCCGGACAATCGAACACTTTCACTTTGCTTTCCCATTCACATACATAACGTCCTAATTTATAGTCGCATATACAAAGGAATTATAATCATCTTCACGGTAGTATGTATACAGATTTATAGTTTTGTTGTTAGTCGCCATATTTTATTTCGCCTATATAGAAAAGTTGTGCCCTCCACGCTAGATAAAAAACATAAAACTCATTACTCAAATTGTATTATTTATTAGAAAAAAATAAAAATGCAATCTAACATAATTCAAACTCACTAACAAGTTTTAAATAAACAATTTAGTCGGATAACGCGTTCTGTAACGGCCTATAATCTTCATCAGTCAAAAATATATTTATTTCTCTTATACTTTGAACTCCACTCTTCAAAGGTACGTAATTTAAGATGTGCGGTTTTTCATATATTCTGTCTCCATGCTCTTCGGATTTAAGTGGTACAACAATGAGCTATTTTCATGTTTATGCCAGTGTTCACTATGATTTATATATGAATGTTCTACAATATCGCAGTGAACCTCCAACACTTTGAACGGTCTAATTTGCAATACATTATCTCCATCGTACGTAGAAACTACATTCTCCGCTGCGAACTTGTTTTCATATTTGATTTCATCTACTTTTAATTTGTTGAATCCGAGAAACTTCCGCATTCCGTTGTTTATATGTATCTTTATCGGAGATTTAATACATATGTGGTTTACTTCATTCCGGCTAATCTTAAACTTTTCAACTTCATCCTTTGGTAGTATTCTGTAATTAACTAGCATTTTCCTAATTCTCTTCTGCATATATTTCAAATCCCAGTACCCCGGAGGAAAAACATCAGTTGGAAATTCGTTAACTTGAAACGATATCGCTGCGGGTTCGTGTAAGTTGTAAAAATAATTATCGCAATACAATCCTGTTAAGGCGAGGTAATAATGTACACCGTCCTCCAAGTGTATTGGGCTGTCCAATTTCAATTGTAAACGCGTGTTTTGACCGGACAATCTAAAAAGCACCATGACTATATATACAGAATGAAACTTTGATATTTAACTAATTATTAGCTTTGGACAAAAATAATAAAAATCAATTAAACCAAGACAACCAAGTGTATTTATTTTTTCGCAGGGAACCTTCGATTTCATTAAATTCTTCTCCGTTCGAAAAACGCCGCAAAACTTCTAAACATAAATGTCCGCATTTAGGAGGGTCGTTATACTCTTGAAATCTATCATAATTATAAAATATACCTTTATCCATTCTCATATACTTTTCCACTTCGAGAGGATGGGGTGCGTTTCCAAAAGAATCAAAATATACAACGTGTTTACCCTTCTTCACGTAGCAGGTCCAGTGACTGCCTCCCGATGTTAAATCGCCTAAATTTATAATTCCACATTCGTTTTCGTATGGTTTGTCGGGTAATGTCTGTCTTATGAAAACACCGCGAAAGTTCTTTAACTCGAGTTTATCAGCCCACAACTCCAGGTCTGACATTGTAAGTGGCGCTAATTTTTTTTAACATCGTAATTTCTAACTTTGTTCAAAGTCTTGTTTAATTCACTATTTATTAGTCTTGTCAGTCCAGAACCACTCGCGTCTTCTTTCATGAGGCCATCTAATTCTTCATCAATTAATTTTTTAAGCCAAGGTACAAACTGATCTTTCAATAAGGGCGCTACTTTTCCTTTTATCAGTGGCGATGCTAGCTTCTTGAAATATGGGATATGAGTTTCAGCCATTTCTAGAACTTCTTTTAATAAGCCGCCATCAATCACATCCTTCAATTGCGAATAATCAAAAATCAACCTCAACCCTTTGTTGTTTTTTATCCCTTTTTCAATCTGTTTGTTTTGATCACCGTCCAGCAGTACTTCGACATTGCCGTCTTTTAATTGATCCTTGGTTAAGGTTATGATGGCGCGTTTAATTTTGTTATGAGCGATTCGCAACTTATTCAACTGCTTCTTTGTAAAGTTTATTTTTCGCCTATGTTAACCCATTATTACTATACTATATTACAATCCTCGGAATTTCAAGTTAAAGAAATTACACGTTTCCCTTTGTGATTTTGAGTTTCACTATCTTTTTTTTTTTTTATTTATACCCACTTTTAGTTTTATATTTTTTTATTACAAACTGAAAAACTTAAAATATATATAGGATAAAAATATGGAGAAATACTATATCGAAGCGAGTGATAAAATCAAGCGGTGCGAATATAATAACGTATTACCTGTTTTGGATTTGAACTTTAATTCGGCGAATAAATTTACAGTTTTCAAATTGGATCACGGAGATGCGTTTTACGATAGGCGAATACTATTTCACATACAAGGGGAAGTGGTAAAAAAGTCTGACGGGACCACTTACGCTGCTGAGGACCCGATTAAACTAATAAATAACTTTGCGTTGACTCTGTATGTGGTATACTGTTTCGATTTTTGTTATTACAGTAACAACACAATTTGCGATTCGCCGGACAATCGAACACTTTCACTTTGCTTTCCCATTCACATACATAACGTCCTAATTTATAGTCGCATATACAAAGGAATTATAATCATCTTCACGGTAGTATGTATACAGATTTATAGTTTTGTTGTTAGTCGCCATATTTTATTTCGCCTATATAGAAAAGTTGTGCCCTCCACGCTAGATAAAAAACATAAAACTCATTACTCAAATTGTATTATTTATTAGAAAAAAATAAAAATGCAATCTAACATAATTCAAACTCACTAACAAGTTTTAAATAAACAATTTAGTCGGATAACGCGTTCTGTAACGGCCTATAATCTTCATCAGTCAAAAATATATTTATTTCTCTTATACTTTGAACTCCACTCTTCAAAGGTACGTAATTTAAGATGTGCGGTTTTTCATATATTCTGTCTCCATGCTCTTCGGATTTAAGTGGTACAACAATGAGCTATTTTCATGTTTATGCCAGTGTTCACTATGATTTATATATGAATGTTCTACAATATCGCAGTGAACCTCCAACACTTTGAACGGTCTAATTTGCAATACATTATCTCCATCGTACGTAGAAACTACATTCTCCGCTGCGAACTTGTTTTCATATTTGATTTCATCTACTTTTAATTTGTTGAATCCGAGAAACTTCCGCATTCCGTTGTTTATATGTATCTTTATCGGAGATTTAATACATATGTGGTTTACTTCATTCCGGCTAATCTTAAACTTTTCAACTTCATCCTTTGGTAGTATTCTGTAATTAACTAGCATTTTCCTAATTCTCTTCTGCATATATTTCAAATCCCAGTACCCCGGAGGAAAAACATCAGTTGGAAATTCGTTAACTTGAAACGATATCGCTGCGGGTTCGTGTAAGTTGTAAAAATAATTATCGCAATACAATCCTGTTAAGGCGAGGTAATAATGTACACCGTCCTCCAAGTGTATTGGGCTGTCCAATTTCAATTGTAAACGCGTGTTTTGACCGGACAATCTAAAAAGCACCATGACTATATATACAGAATGAAACTTTGATATTTAACTAATTATTAGCTTTGGACAAAAATAATAAAAATCAATTAAACCAAGACAACCAAGTGTATTTATTTTTTCGCAGGGAACCTTCGATTTCATTAAATTCTTCTCCGTTCGAAAAACGCCGCAAAACTTCTAAACATAAATGTCCGCATTTAGGAGGGTCGTTATACTCTTGAAATCTATCATAATTATAAAATATACCTTTATCCATTCTCATATACTTTTCCACTTCGAGAGGATGGGGTGCGTTTCCAAAAGAATCAAAATATACAACGTGTTTACCCTTCTTCACGTAGCAGGTCCAGTGACTGCCTCCCGATGTTAAATCGCCTAAATTTATAATTCCACATTCGTTTTCGTATGGTTTGTCGGGTAATGTCTGTCTTATGAAAACACCGCGAAAGTTCTTTAACTCGAGTTTATCAGCCCACAACTCCAGGTCTGACATTGTAAGTGGCGCTAATTTTTTTTAACATCGTAATTTCTAACTTTGTTCAAAGTCTTGTTTAATTCACTATTTATTAGTCTTGTCAGTCCAGAACCACTCGCGTCTTCTTTCATGAGGCCATCTAATTCTTCATCAATTAATTTTTTAAGCCAAGGTACAAACTGATCTTTCAATAAGGGCGCTACTTTTCCTTTTATCAGTGGCGATGCTAGCTTCTTGAAATATGGGATATGAGTTTCAGCCATTTCTAGAACTTCTTTTAATAAGCCGCCATCAATCACATCCTTCAATTGCGAATAATCAAAAATCAACCTCAACCCTTTGTTGTTTTTTATCCCTTTTTCAATCTGTTTGTTTTGATCACCGTCCAGCAGTACTTCGACATTGCCGTCTTTTAATTGATCCTTGGTTAAGGTTATGATGGCGCGTTTAATTTTGTTATGAGCGATTCGCAACTTATTCAACTGCTTCTTTGTAAAGTTTATTTTTCGCCTATGTTAACCCATTATTACTATACTATATTACAATCCTCGGAATTTCAAGTTAAAGAAATTACACGTTTCCCTTTGTGATTTTGAGTTTCACTATCTTTTTTTTTTTTATTTATACCCACTTTTAGTTTTATATTTTTTTATTACAAACTGAAAAACTTAAAATATATATAGGATAAAAATATGGAGAAATACTATATCGAAGCGAGTGATAAAATCAAGCGGTGCGAATATAATAACGTATTACCTGTTTTGGATTTGAACTTTAATTCGGCGAATAAATTTACAGTTTTCAAATTGGATCACGGAGATGCGTTTTACGATAGGCGAATACTATTTCACATACAAGGGGAAGTGGTAAAAAAGTCTGACGGGACCACTTACGCTGCTGAGGACCCGATTAAACTAATAAATAACTTTGCGGCGTTTTTATTTAAAAGAATAGAATTGAAGAAACACAATCAGTTGATCGATGTTGTTGACGAAGTCGGTATAACTATCACTATTAAAGGTTTGACAACGTACAGCAAGTCCGGCGAGAATACGTACTACAGCAGTTGTTTTAAATCGAAATTCGACAAGGGCGGAGGCAAGTTTGAAGCTCTCGGCACACTGTCCCACTTGGGGTTAGGATTTTTCGACAACTTAGTTTATCCTATGTACAAGGGTGGTTTTGAAATTGTCTTTACACGAGCTGAAGACGAGGATGCTATATTCCGTTGGAAAGAAGGGCCTGGCGCAACAGAGAAGTCCGCAGCGGAGGGAAAAGTTAAAATTACAAGCTTTGTTCTAAGAGTGCCAATCGTCGACTATAACCCTGTGGAAAAAGCACCACTCATCGAAGGACTTAAAAGATTGGGTGATAAGGGTGATTTAATCTATAGATATTATCAGTGGCAGTGTATTGAAAAGTTTGGCGTTACCGGATCTTCGTATAGTATCGATATAACGAACATATACAGAAACATTTCCAACCCTCTGTTTATAATCGTGGGTTTGCAGACGAAACGTAAAAATGATCAAACTAAGGACCCCAGTCAATTTGATATTATAAATATTAAGAATTATAGTGTGAAGATCAACGGACAGCTGTATCCTCAAGAACCGCAAAACTTGAGTGTATTAGATAAACAGTACGGAATTTTATACGGAAATTACACGTCCATCAGAGAAACACTTTTTAACCCTTCAAGACGTTTTGACGTACGTGATACGTCAGTACTTTTCCGCCCGCTGCTGCGTTTTGACGTATTGCGTACGTTCTCAGACGTTCCGTCCGATGCTGCTACCTATCGGGGAAATCCGCAAACATCTGGACGCGATCGATATTGCAGTACGTTGAGGGATAGATGGGCTACATGAAACTACAAAAATACCCGGTTTTAGAAACTTTTGGTTGCCTATGGTGACGAATGTTTACAGGCGTTTGAGCAGAAAAATTTCACTCGCGTCGTCTTGGTTACGTCGTTGTTTGTTTGTTTACGTAATTAGATGTTTTCTGTTATTATTGAGTGAATTCCGATTGAGATATTATAGTTTCTAGTGGTTTTGTGGAGCAGAAAAGTTTTTATTTCAGTGGATAGTGATTGAATTGTGGTGTAAGTTCTCTGTTATGGTATGGCTCGCAGTAGTGAAATAGATCGTTGGCTGCTGTCGGAATTTGTTGACGATGTAGAGAGTGATGAATATGATATAGATTTTGCACAGTTACAAGGTGATAATCCCGAAGGTGAAAATCCAGAAAGTGACGATGATTTAGCGATAGTTACACCTAATGTTCGTGTTAGTGAGTTTGGTGGTGGTGAGCCTAGGCCTAGCCCTACGCCTTCACCAACGCCTCTTCCACCTAGGCCTATATCACCCCCAACAACCAATGGAATTGGACAATGTTGAAATGACAATTGAGGATGTAGTGGCTGGTGCGGGAGGTGACAATCCTCTCTCTGCTAGACGTAGGCCTACTGAAAATGTACCACAAATGATTTGGGAGTCCGTTGAGAATTATGTACCTCAAAAGGAAAATTTTATTGGTATGGGTGAGGCAGGTCCCAAAATAAATTATGACAATGAATTAGATATTTTTAAATATTTCTTTGATGACACAATCATGGACCTTATTGTCCATAGTACAAATACCTATGCGGAGCAGCAGCATAGGAAGCAGGGAATGATATTCCATCAGTTTTCTCGTACATGGAAGTGGGTCCCTGTTACCAAAAATGAACTGTATGTTTATTTTGGCCTAGTGATGCTTATGGGTATTGACCAAAGGCCTAGTTTTAGAGCATACTATTCAAAAAATGGTTTGTTACGTACTGATGTGTATCCAAGTACAATGCCGTTGGAGCGGTTTCAGCTCATTTCCAAGTACTTACATTTTTGCGATGAGACAAAACTCAGTGAGTACAATGGACAGAAAGGTTTGTTTAAAATTTTTTCTGTCATTGATCATTTGAATAATAAGTTTCAGGCAGCATATGGCCTTTCCCAGAATATTTCAATTGATGAATCGTTAACTTTGTGGAAAGGTCGCTTGGGGTTCAAACAGTATTTGCCGCTGAAGGCAGCTCAGTTTGGTATAAAGTCTTTTGAGATTTGTGAGTCATCTTCGGGGTATACCTGGTCATTTCTTATATACACAGGTAAAAGCATGGTTTTTGACAATCCTATTGTCCCACCAAAGTCAAACAAATCCACTGCAATTGTTTTATCTCTCATGGCGCCTCTTCTTGATAAGGGTTTTACGCTCTGGGTGGATAATTGGTACAATTCACCGGAACTTTCAAAGTTATTGAAAGAAAGGAAAACTGACACTTGTGGCACCATGAAACTGACCAGGAAGTGTGTACCTGATGAAGTAAAAAGTCAAAAGTTGGATAAGGGTGAAATAGTTGTATTGCATAGCGAAGATGTCATGGTCATGAAATGGCGCGATAAACTAGTTGTCTCTCTTATTTCAACCTTCCATTCCCATGAAATGGGAGTGAAAACTAGCAAGAGTGGTAAGCAAGAAATGAAGCCAGTTTTGGTACTTGACTATAATAAACAAATGGGAGGGGTTGACTTGAGAGATCAAATGCTACACAGTTATCAGCTTGAAAGAAAGAGGGGGCAGAAATGGTAAATACAAATTTTCTAAAGGCTGCTAAATGTTACTGTTTTGAATTCCTATCTTATTTGGAAATGTACCAACCAAAAAAGTGAACATTTTGCCTTCAGATTAGAACTGGTAAAAATGTTATTTGAAACCTATGGATCCCAAGTGCAGAGAAATGTAAGTGGTAGACCATCGATCGAACCCAAACCAGCTCGGCTAACCGAAAGACATTTCCTTTACCTCATTCCACCTACTGCAAACAAAGTGAATGCTCAAAGAAGATGTTGTGTGTGTTCCAAGAGAGGAATTAGAAGGGACACTAGGTACTGGTGCCCAAAATGTGAAGCTGGACTATGTTTGGGAGAATGTTTCGAAGATTACCACACAAAACTCAACTTTTAAGGTATGAAAAACTTGTATAACTGTCCTAGACTTTTAATGTATTATATATTTTTTTAAAGCCAGTAATTTGCTGTTTAATTTGGTGAAAGAATTGTTAAAATATAATTATAAATAACAAAGTTATATGCGTTTTATTGTACAAATGTTCCGAGCCTGCTGGAAAGCCAAAAAAAACCACGCAGCAGGGTTGGTCTTTATTAAAAAAACTCGCGCGTTGAAGGGTTAAAGATGAAGACGTATATTTGAACGATGTAGGTTTTATTAATAAATACCCACTTATGGTGTTTGATACGCACCATCACCCTTTCTCTGCCGAATCGAAGATGAATACCATTCAAGTTCAATTGGACTTACAAAGGCCGTAGCCAGCCCCGTTGCGGATCAAGGTACTGCGGCTTACGTGGTCGTGATATCGGAGACGGGATTCAGTTATGACGTGAATAAGAATTATATTAGACAATAGACAATAGACAAGTCTTTATTGTACATAACGCCTGAGAAACATTACATAAGTAATTTTTAAGCAGGTACATAGTCAAGTTTGTTTAATATTAACTAAGCCTAACATATTCAAGTTCCCTACCTCAAGCTTTCCTACCTTATATAAAATGTATACATAAACCATGTATAAATCATACGCTAAATTTTATCTATAAAAAACTCATCAACTCTATAATAAGCTTTATGGCTCAATGTCTCTTCCAGTTTAGATGTAAAATTTGTTTTTGCTAAGCTTTTGTATGATTCAGGTATATGATTATAAATTTTTAATCCCATATAAAGTGGTCCAGTTTCAAATTTTTTATGACTATGATTTGGATATCGAAAAATGTTATTATTATTTCTAGTATG
Source organism: Allygus modestus (assembly GCA_963675035.1). NCBI lineage: Eukaryota > Metazoa > Arthropoda > Insecta > Hemiptera > Cicadellidae > Allygus > Allygus modestus. The sequence goes on along the minus strand of OY776113.1, from coordinate 36,946,288 downwards.
ATAGCTGTGATTTATTTTGTATTTTTCAAAAACAGATAATTTTGTATGAACAAATTTTGCTAGCTCAAGAATGTAAAGAGAAGGTAATGTTAGAATACAATGTTTTTTAAAATAAGGCTTACAACTAGTTCTTGGTTTTAAATGGAAAATTGTCCTAAGAATGAACTTTTGACACACGAACACTCTCCCGGCTTCTACAGAGTTACCCCATAAGGTAACTCCATAAGCCAACAGCGAGTGGACATATGCATAATAGACAGTTAAACAGACTTCTATAGATATTAAAATGTTTTAAAACTTACACTAAGAAAATTTATTTTATAAATATATAATTTCATACAGTCTGACAATGTTTTATTTTTAACAATGTATTATTTTTATTTTTTTATCATTGTGCACGAAGAAGTATAAAAAAAACATGTATTTAATAAAAATAATATCGCGATAAATTCAATCCAATGAAAGATTCGCTTCCACTTCCAACTCGCTCACAATCTCTTGTGGTATTTTGTAATGACCCCACGGAAGGCTTTTGATCCCGTCTTGCATTGTAAATCGTTTATCGTCGCTTGAAGATAACACTTATTTATACAGTTTGATACTATACAACTCGTGGTTTTAGCTTCTTATTTGATTCATCAACTTGTATATTTCCTTTTGTTCAAACACACATTTTTTATAATCTTCAAAACTAATTTCATGTTTCACAACAGTTTTTTTTACACCTTTAGATTTTTTTACATAATCAAATTCTTTATACACCCTTTTGTTTTCTACACGATTAGCATACATCTTCGGTTTTAATCCAACATATTCGTACACAATAAGCCCCCCCATTTCATCTTTCATCGTTCCCAATGCTTTTTTATTCTTTTTAGGCATCCCATGTCTATTATTCTTGTTAAAATTACTTGTGTCATACTTATAAATTGTTTCTCTCATATCTTTGTAAACATTATCAGTTTGTACCAAGTATTCGAGTGAGTCTGTGTCTCCATATTGAAGTTTAGCTTTATCACCATGTTTTTTCTTAAAAAACTTATAATAGAAATGGTATATCAGTGTTTTAGAAATATCCAATATACTAAATCCCATGTAAATCACTTTATTAAAGAGTAGAGATTGTTTACTCATGTGCACGGCGGAGAGGTTCTCTGAGAATATTGTGCGGTGTTTAAAGTATGGTTTGGCAACCCATCTGTCTATCTGTTTTTCCTGTGTGGCAAGCCGTATGTTAACCCTATTACATATGTTTTCGACAGATTTTCTGTAAACGGAATTCAACATTAATTTAAAGAACTGCTTACCAGATTTATTTTTCTGCTCGCGCCACTTACGCATATTTAGATCCACATACGGTTTCAACCAGTCACTCTGTACAAAGCATAAAACTCTATGTATTTTTGTTAATTTCATACCCAATGAGAGATATAATTTCAAATTCCTAAAATGAATAACATATTTTTCTTTGTTGTACAAAGTCGTCAAAAGCTTAGCTTCCTTAGAACCGGGAGGAACTCATTTTTCAGGGGCATCTGGTAAATCGGAATGCGCATCGTACAGTTCCGTTGGATATTCCAGGTCTACTTCAAATATATAACCGATGGGCCCCAAACATCAAGCTGCATCACATCTATGTCGGTGTTTTCACACCATTCAAACTTTCCGGAAGGTAACCATTGAGTTTGCACCCAACTGTAAAGGGCGACAGCATCAAGGTAGATTAAATAGCTGGTTGGTAAATCTTTTTCATACTCATCTCCCATGACAGGATTATTTGCTTTTGCATACCGTTACTACACTGACAAATTCCTCCACGTATACCCTTGGTAATCATCAAAATCATGTAATAATCTGTTAAAAGTTCCAATTCGATATTTGTATATTTCAACATTGCTCTCCAGGCGAGACCTGGAACTGTGAAATACCAAGCCAGGTCAAGGGAATATGCATTTATACAAATGTTTCTGAAGTTTTCCATCACATCGGCTAATAACAATACATCTGATATATTATACAATAAAGTATATTCTTTCATATTCTCGATTTTAAAACATTTCCAAATCTCCAACGTTCTATTGTAATCTTCGTCTTTTTTTCCACATTTATTTAATTTATTATAAAACGCTTCTTTTGATGGTAATTGAGTTTCAAGGTATTTTTCATCTCTATCCATATAATCGTAACAATACACACCTTTTTTAACTAGTAAATCATAACCATTACCAAAAAACTTTCGCGTATGTTTTAAGTTAGAAACATCCATATTCTTTGCTAAATTATCCAGTGAGTCGATTGTAAACTTGAACGAATCTAAAAACCTCGCTTTAATTTTAATACCAAAGTCGACAGTATAAAATATATATCGCTCTTTATTATTTGGAATAACTTTAATTTCTGTTTTATCATCCAAACGAAGCATTTTTACAAATAAATGTGTATCGTAACCGCTCAAGTTGTGCATAAATATCGGAATAAATCCTGGATATTTATAATTCAAATTACAGGAATTGTGCGCCATCCCACGGAGCTCTCCAGTGAGATGGTTGTGGTCTTGCACACGTTTTTTACCTAAAGGATTACCGCATATATGGCATACAGTCGCTTTATCAACCTCAACCCATTGCTCGATAGTGAGAGGTTTCATTAGTTTTTCGTTTTCTTTATAAAACCTTAGAATACCAACTCAGATTTTATAGTTTCACAAAAATTTGTTCCCGCATTCTCTCCGAAATAATATATTGGCTTTTTATAATCACCGTGTACATACGTTGTGTACAACGCGAAAGTTCTCGCCTCATGGTGTTGATATTGCACTGTGTAAGATAAATTTTGCTCCTTCTCATCTTTTATTACTGTTGTAGGGGGTTGTCAAGTGGAAATAGGTACCAATATGCACTCGAAAGGTAACATGACAAAAGGGATTTTCATTTTAGATTTATAGTTTGTAAACTTGATAACATCACCTTTTTTAGGTAATTTTATTCTAACCGCTTCGTGAGTGTTGCAATATTCTTTATGTTTATTTAATAAATCTTCTCTGCCGAAAAATTGTAAACACCGCTTGCAGATATGAATTTTACCTTTATGCTTTGTAATTTGTTTTCGAACGAGTCTACCAAGATCTTTAATGTAACAATAATGTGTGTTAATTTTACCATCTTGTTCAGTTTTAATATAAAGCAGATCAATGTGCCTGTCTTTTTCTTCGTTCGTCGCTAAAAGCACGTCTATAGTAAATATTGTGATTGTCTCTGTTTCTTCATCTATTTCAGGTTTTTGATTGTAAGTGTAAACGTTAATTGATATACCACTGCGCTTTTCAATTTTTTTAACGTCATCCAAACTGACCGGAAATTCTATTCCTTTTAAGGCTTCATCAAACTCTTGCTCATATTGTTTGTAATGGTATAGTCTTTCGGGGTGTTTTCCCAAGTCTACAGGATGTAATGCAGATAAAACCGACCATAAGAAACATTTTTGATCTTTGTTTTGTATGTTTATTACAGGTTTTTTCTTTTAATATCTGTTGGAAGATCGATGTAACTCGATCCTCTAAACGTATCATATCTGTTAATCGCCAAGTCTAGAGTTTCAATTTCGTAAAGACTCCAACCCGACCCTCGCTTCTCAAAGTCCTCTAATTGTGCAAATATCTTCGCTTTAGCGTCTTTTATTACTTCATTTAGGTCAGTAGTCTCGTATATAATGACGTTAGTTATACTGAAGTGCATAGTATCTATTTCATTTTTTTCACCCACATTGCGTTTATACTTTGCGTTGAATACAAAATTAATTTTTAAGTTGTATTTTCCCAAGTGCTCTGTTATAGTTTTAATAATCCAATCAATAAATCTGTCAAAAAACACTTGTGGTTCTTTTATACCATGAATATTCTTAAGTTGAAAAGTGACTAATCTGTTTCTGATTGCGGTTTCTTTAACACAGATTTCGCTGTCGGAGATTGTTGGGAGATAAACAGGTTTTTTAAAAAGATTTTTCAATGTGTTTACAGCAGATGATAAAACAGAACTAACGGAATTGTATATGTTTTTTAATGCGGTTGGTTCTACGTGTGGTTTTTTAATCTCCGGTTGTTCATCTATATCGTTACGATTTGGTGAAGGACGTTTGATTGCACGTGTTCTGCTTGTACTGGGTGCAGGTTGCACACTTGTACTCGATGAAGGTTGCGCACTAGTATCAACCCTCGGTGTAGGTTGCACACTAACAACATTATCTGGATTTTGTTTACAAATTTTATAATGTCTCTTTATCTGACTTTTAGTTATAAACTTATTACAATAAGTACATTCCAATTTTTCAGCAGTAGATTTCCTACTCGGATTCTTCTTACACATTTCAACATGTTTAGTCATGTTATTTTTAGTTATAACTGACCGCAGTAAGTACAAGCTTCTTTAAAATCAGAGGAATTATTATTGGGATTATTTGAACAAATGTTGACATGTCTCGCTAAATGAGATATATCAATCAATTTACTACAGTGAATACAAGAAGTTTTTTCGTTACCCATGTCTCTATATAGAGAAACGCAAATTGAGCTTCCAATTAATAATTAGGAGTGTTGAGAAAAATATATTTGAGACATGAATAATTTAATTCTTGCTCCGCTTGTGAAACTTGGACTTTGTACCGCGCACGATAAGAATTAATTGCTTACTGTTATTGTGAGAAGAATTGGCTGTTTGCCACTTATTTCTCGATTTTAACGAAATAAATAAATGAAATAAAATGTGCTTGTAATATTTTTTCAAAAATCTCACTAATGATTAATGTAAAGTGAAAAATGATAAAATATATATAGATAAACATTTTTAACGAAATTAAATATGAATTGTAACGATTATAAATATTTTCTACTAACTGAGTTTGCCTCTCCACCAACTAGGGGTTCTCCTGGAGCCGCAGGATATGACTTGAAAAGCGCTTATGATTACGTTGTGTCGAAACGTGGTAAACAGTTGGTATTAACTGATTTATCTTTTCAATTTCCGCAGGGTTGTTATGGGAGAGTAGCCCCTCGTTCTGGTCTAGCGCTTAAGCACTCAATCGATGTTGGTGCTGGTGTAATTGACTCTGACTATACTGGAAATGTGGGTGTGTTGCTGTTTAATCTATCAGATGATGATTTTATAGTGAAAAGAGGTGATCGGATCGCTCAAATAATATTAACAGTTTATAAAAACAATATGCTAATTGATGGTGGAAAAGATACACGATATACGGAACGTGGAAACAAAGGTTTTGGATCAACTGGTGTAAAAAGAAGAAAATGCGAATAAATATCCCAACTATAAAGATTTTTATTTAATTTTTTACTGTTGAAGAAATCACATGTTGTATGAGTATTGTCTCTAATATAACCATGACATTGACTTCTGACCACGGCTAGAATGATAACGGCGCGTGCCGCCAGATAGCAGACCGCAGACAGACGGACCTTGTGAGTCAGCTGTTGTTTATTGATTTTTAACACACCAATTGTATTTCAAACGGAATTTTTACTTAAATATCGCTTTTGCATTTAATTTTTTTCAAATTTAGAGCTTTTATTGATGATAAAGAGGTGAAAACATGGCTTTAAGTTAGGTTTGAGATCGTTTTTAGTGGTAAAACACAGCTTTACTGAGGTTTGCGAATTTAATCCAGGTCACGTGACTCGCCCTCCGACATTTAGGTCTCAAAGTCCCCTCTCTACATCTACTAAGGTCCAGCCGCAATCCGATGTTGCTTCCTTGGGTTCCGGCCAATGACTCCGCCTCCCCCCTCTGACCTTGACTCACTCACCTGATGTCAGTTGCGTGCGCATCCGCGTTGTGACTTTGTCCCTTATTCACTCTGACCTATTTTGATGCAGGGATGTTGGGAGTAGACCCACAGCTGAATGATATTTCATTTTAATACATTAGTATGTTGTCAAGAAAATTCTTATCTATAGGCTTTATTTTAAAGTATAAAGTAGTTATTTTCCTATCAGAAACTCTTTCGAGGAATGGAAGGTCTTTTTATGAAGGAACCCTTCAAGTTTTGGTTTTAAATTATTGTCATTTAATTGTCTGAGGACTTAGAGGAGTCTTACATTTTGACACAATGTTATTTAATCTAACCTGAGGTAATTTACATTATGGCTAAACCTGTATCAAGGCAATGGATGGAAGCTTTTCAGTAATGAAGTTATCCCAAATTTTAATGCAAAACATATTACAGCGCATACAAAGAATATACAGTGAGGACTTTTTGGACAGTGAACTGTCAAAATATAATTGGGATATTTTCACATGCAAATAAAATAAAATTAAAACATATGTATATTCATACGCACATTATGATTCCTACACATATACAAATTTATAAAATACTAGAACAACCTTGGGACTTCATTCCTTCCTTTTATGCTACAATGCTTACCCAAAGGGACAAGGATTTTATTTGATATACATAATTTTAGCAGCCATAAATGTTCAATAGTTTCACTATAGGGTGCAGCACAAAATAGTTTCTCCCTTCCATGAAAATAATTGGCAATTGGAATGGACAGGAATTTTCTCGGTATGATTGGGATTATCAGCCTAGTATGATTAAAACTGTTAACACAAGTTTCCCCACAGCACAGCCCTCCATCTGGCAGTGATGGCTCACAATGAGGAGTTGTTCTCTCTGTTGTTGCTGCGCGCAGCCACACAGCCTATAGACCTGAACCTGCGCACCACAGAAGGCCACACGCCGCTGTGGTTCGCCCTCATACGCACCACCAACCACCTCTACAACTGCAACAGCTTTGCCGCCCGGCTTGTTGAGAAGGGGGCTATCCCGAACCCGGTAAGTTCTCTAGCATTAAATAAAAGTATGAAAACCCTAAACAGACACTGGTATTCGACAAAACCCCTTACCTCCACTTGTATTAATGCGGTGAGTCAAAAATAGCAATCACACATACCCTATAGGTCAAAGATAAAAGAAATTACATCCAGTAAAAAAGTAAATCAGTAAGAAAGTTGATAAATAAATTATTCATAAAATTTTTTGTGTAACTTTTAATTCAAACTAATTCTGTTTAAATTCTTCATTTATCTCTTTAATTTGTTCAAAGCGAGATTTGTTTATTGGCTTATATTCTAAACACCAGTAGGCTCCAAAACCTATATGAGCCTACTGGAAAGGCATTTTCACCCTTTTAGGTATTGCACGTAAATTGGACATATTTTTGCAGATAACCTCGGAAAAATATTAGAAATAATCATGCTATTTTGAAATTGAACCAAAGAATAGAAGATGAAAATGAAATATATTATTTATTCGAAAGTTACTACAACAATTAGAATGTGCAAATACAACAAAAATTGTACCTCCATCTTAATAATCACTGCTGTACTCACACAAAGATAAAAAAAAACTAAGTTAAATAGTCTACATGGGCGAGTAGCCTGTGCGAAGACACCATTGCCATACGGAGTCCGAATAAAACAAAGTATTGATGGAAATTTAGAAATTAAAACCTAGTTTATGTTAAAAAATTGAGATAAATTCACAATGTAAAATCAAGTCTGCCATCATGTTGTCATAGAACGTATCAGGTTAAGTAAGACTATGAAGTCATTTAAGGTACTAGGTATCAAACTGTTTAACAAACTGCCGCTTGAAACAACAAATATAAATGATAAAATATTGTCAAAGATTATTTATGACTTGCTAACATAAAACCCATGGTATAAAGTAAGTGAGTTTTTAGACATATAATTTGATGACAAGATGTTATGTTCATAACGATTAGGTCAGGAGCCTGTTGAACATTTTGACTAGTTCTAAGAATCCTCGACACTGTGTATTACGTGTTATTCTATTCTATTATAAAAGGAGTCAACAAGCTTATTACAAAGTAAAGATCTAGCTGCGTACAGTCTTCACAGTTAAGTTGTTGGACAAACCTTTTCCTCTCTACATGTGAGTAAGACATGGTGTCGAATTATTAAACTTTTCTTGTGTTGTGCACAGCAAGATTTCTACGTTTTAGTAAGCTTGTTGACTGTATAATTCATCTCTTGATAAATAAAATTTCAATGGTAACTTTATTACTAGTTTATTTCTTTACAGATCTACCCCCAAAATGGCAACAGTTTGCTTCATCTGGTCACTTCTGAGGGGTTGGAAGATGCTGGACTCTTCCTCAGCAGCCATATCAATAATATCGATCACATAAATCGACAGGTAATTAATTGTAGACTTTCTCAGGTGACTGAGCAAAGTGAATTACTCCTTAGACCGTAAGCCACTGATCAAACCATCAGCAGCTGTGTCAATCCAGTTGGTATTTAAGACTGAACGTTTGACCGGTTAGTTCTTCTGTTTACCGGATTTTACCAAGTGCCAGATGCAGATTTCACGTATAGTTTTTTTAAATATTACAATCGTGTAAACAGTGATTAACAGTATGTTAGGGTAATAACATCGAAGCCCTCAGAACCCAGAGGATCGATCGATTCGGACAACTAGAATACAAATAAGGTAGTGAATTTATTTTTTATGTCAAACAAAATCGAGGGAATTTAAAATTGCGGTAAACATCCGGTTGATGATGTGCAGGGGGAAACAGCTCTTCACATGGCTTGCAAGAAGGACCTGAGCAGATTGGTGACAAAACTGCTGGAGTGCGGAGCCAACCCCAACATCCAGTCCTTGCCCCCGGAGTCTGTGGGGCTGGTGGGGACTGAGGGACCTGATGCACCCGTCTACAGACAGTCCCCCCTACAAGTCGCTATTGTCAACAATAATGTCGGTGCTGTCCGAGCCTTCCTGGAGTATAAAGGTAACTAAAAGGCAATGAACAAGCACAACAAATACTATGGTTAATTCTAGCGGTATACTTATTCCATGAAATTAATCATTATTTGTCACTTAAGTTAAGTAATTATAAATTATACTAGTAGGAACAAAATCTTTCTAGGCAGTCCTATTTAATCTTATTGTGGTCTGATCGGTTTGGCCTTAATTAATAATGAGGATACATCGGCTCTGGTTCCCAGTCCTCAGTTAATCAGTTTTTACAAAAAGAATTAATAACTCAATTTTGCAAAAAAAATTACGCTTTTACCCCTGTACGTTGAGAACCTTGAAGTCATAACAGTGTCGTTGTAACTTTCAGGTCTTTTTAGGTGTACTGCAAGTATTATGTTGTAATTAATCAGAGATATTGATGTTGTGTTGTTTAACTGTTTCTAATGATCTCTTGTCCTGGTTTTTGAGATCATCTTTTGTTTCATGTTTCATTGCATGATATTTTATACAGTGGTCAACAGTCCATTAGAAATATTGTAATTTATTGGCAATGTGAATTGCAAACTGGAAATTTAAAGACATTTTCAAAACTTTGTAGACACCTACCAAGTAGTAGACATTCCTAGCTAGTAGTGATGGTCAAAACCAGAAATTTTGAATCTCGAAACCGAAACCGAATCTTACAAAATCGAATCTCGAATCTCGAAACTCAAATCGCGAAACCCTATTTACTTGCCTGGGTATGGTTATGAAAAATTAATCCAGAAAAATTAATTAAAACTAATTATATATTTTGGTTAGAGTTGTTCTTTCAGAAATAAAAAATCAATAATCCAAAAAAGGTGAAGGTAGACGACCGATGACAGTAGGCTTTTGACCTTTGCATTATTGATCGAAACACGGGCGTGATTTCTGTTAAAAAAACAACAATAAAGACACAAAAAATCTCAGCAGTTTCTAGTTTTGATTCTCGAAACTCACCGATCGAATCTCGAAACCGAAACTTTTCCAAAGTTTTGGTGGTTTTGAGATTCAAGTTTTGGTTTTGACACATCACTACTAGCTAGTATTTTTTTCTTTCTTTTGCTTGTTTACACCAGTGGCATTTTGTATTTAATGTTGTCAGAGGACGATGGTCCAAACCTCTCAGAGAAGAGGGTATTGAAGAGTTTTATCCTTTTATTATATGTCTCAAAAATTATTTACACAAAATAATTGCTAGTCAAAACAGGTTTTGTGTAAAATCGTGGAACTTTACAAAATCTTGAAAACCTGAAGAACTTCATAAAAGAACCTTGTGCACGGGTCCAAGGTGGTCATCAAAATGATAAACTGTAACCTATATAGTTTGTAACACATCAGAGATACTGTACACTAACCTTAGTTGTCTTACCTTATACCGTTAATTGTATCAGAATCAATTTTTGTTTCTAGCGGCAATAGAAGATTCAAAAGATGCAGTTGTGGTGAACCTGAATCTTCGAGATTCAGCAGGGAATACTCCGTTGTCACTAGCCCTAGCTTGTGGGATGCAGGCCATTGTGCCAGATCTCATACAAGGTAAATATCCTTGGTGGGTTTCAGCGAGAACCAAATTCAAGTTCATACTGGTTTTGTTGGATTCAGTGAACCTTTAACGGTTGGAAACTCGATACTTGGACAGTCTGTATACTTTGAGCAGGGCCACCATGAGGGGATTGGAGGCCTGGGGTAAAAATTTGTTGGGGCCCATAATGAATATTATGGCTGAGGTGCCCTTGGAAAATACAAAATACGCACCAGCAAAAAATGGTACCCACCAAGGCCCTTCAATATTTGTACCTACTATAAATAGATACAGAGGTATACAACTTCAAAAACGACAACAAACGCCAAATTGTCAAAAACTTCTATTTTTTTTAGTTTACACTGCGATAACACTGTTCACTTCATTTCAGAGTAAGACCCCTTAAGAATTTAATACACAACATGAAGCCATTTTACAAAGTTCCATCAAAATATATTCTTAATAAGGGAGATAGATAATTGTATTTATCCTCCATAACTAAACTAAGCTGTAAATCTAAACTACAGCTTTCCTTGCCTTAACTTTGTAAGAAAATATGGTGCTTTTATACTATAGGGGCCCCTTTTCTTTATATGATGTAGGTTACATCAGGCAAATTTTAGGCCCAAGGGCCACAGAAACCCCTATTCTGTCATCTTGGTCATTTTTTTCTTTTGGCTGGGGACCCCCTGGTGCCCCAGTTGCCCCCCTCTCTTGGGCCCTGACTTTGCGCCTGCCCACATCGACACAACAGGAGCAATCATAGCCCTCAGTAGGTGAGCCAGTCAGTGACGCCGGCCAGTTTCTATTGATTTCGCGGCATGGCGATTAAATCAAAATCACTGACACTACAAAGTTGCATTTAGACTAGGTGATTACGTAGTGCAACTTCTTATGTAACGTATGTTAAAAGTATATATAGAAAATATAACAAAATCACGTAAGAAACCGTAGGGAAAACTGAAACCTTAAAGTTGCAAGCAGCAACGTCAGTATTTTAAATTTAAAATTGTCACAATTCTTATTTTTCTTGTATTCAATACCATTTATGAATAATTGCGCAAAGTGGAAGCTCAGAGGTGAAATATGCAGACCGAGTTTTGGGTATTGCTGTAGTTTTCTTTTCCAGCGGTGACATTTTCTTGTCTAAACGTGCCTTAATAACGTAACTGCAGTAATAGTTTTAGTTGAAATGTTACGTTTACTTTTTAGCATTACAGTATTCATTAAATATTTGAAATTTTCATATAAAAGTAGTTTTTAATGCCCGCCAAAACATTCCCTGTAGTTTGACATTTCAGTACCTCAACCCCACAAGACCACAAAGTGCTGAACTATCGAAGGTCTGCCTGTACTCTGCCTCTGGATCATCGATTATCCTGGGATATGTTTGACGGCAATAGCTTATTACCATATAGTCCATACAAAAACTTGATTTGTGACTACTTGATATATTTATTGGTCGCGTCATTGATTCAAAGGACTCAGAAACATGTTTACAGGAAAAATAAATAAACACTTAAACCTACTTTTAAGAACCGAATAAGTGAAGAAGAAGAAACATTCATGCCTTGACCAGTGTCATGTGGCCTGTTAGAGTAAAAAAGTGGTTTTTGAGCATCAAGAAAATTGTTCTATATAATCATTGTGATTCATTGTAAAAAGTATGGTCAGAGCAGTCTTAAAAGTTCTTACATTCTCTCTTAATTAACTTTTATTTAGGTTTTTAAACTGTGTTTTTTCATATATTTGGAGAAAGTATCTACAGTTTTAAAACTTGGAGTTTAGAGTTTATCGCTCTTGCTAAGGCGAGATTTGATCAAAGTGTTTTTATAGGAGGAGCTGATGTGAATATGCGCAATGGAGCGGGACTCTCCCTTCTGCACCAAGCTGTCATCAAGCAGGACGCCGAGACTGCTATATTCCTGCTCAACCAAGGAGCCAACATTGATGCCAAGTATGTCTCATAATGTCACCTTTAAAATCCAGATTACAAATCGTAAAAATGTACAAATTAAAAACCTCAATTTTGCTAACGGTTTTATAGCAGTAAAATATCTTTTTTTGTAATTTGTTTCACGTTTGTCTTTTTGGGAGTTGTAATGACCATCATTGTTCATCTTCCCATCAAGTGTGGTGGAACATGTATCTTTTTGCAACATTTCATTGGAAATGTGCTATGCTAGGGTATATTGTCATATTTCTACTTAGGATTCCTCTAAATAGGTGCAATTCCATCTAAATTTTGATTATTTTATTTTATTAACTAAAGCGAGAGGTAATATATTTTTGCAAAGTAATGTTCAAGTTTAAACAGAATTTTTTTGATTTTTTCTCAGCAAAAACATTTCTATATTCCTAACATTTGAGCACATTTGGATCAAATGAAATTCTACCTAATCTCACTTTGTTTTCTGATCGGTACACCGATTAACATTGGCAAGAAACCAGATCAACACAGTCCACTCGTTATGAGGTAGGGGACAGCTATTACATTTATAGACGTACAAATTCAGAATTCATACCGTGCTTAGAACTAGCCCCACAGGAAGATGCCCAAACATTATTTGGCGAACAACCGGTTTCCTGCAGATAAATAGTCCATCGCAGAGGTGGTTACAAGACAAGTCGGCTCTCACAACATAGCATACCGTAGCAAGTGACTCGATTATGAAAAATCGAGAATATTTTCACAAAAAGGTCCTCCTCATACAATTTTCGCCCTACCAACCGCCTGGCAATCCTACCACATCCCACCACATTTTTTCAGAAGTAAGTTTTGTATTCAGCAATAAAGATATACAATAGCCTTCCAAATAAGTTTAGATTGTTAAATGATTTTAAAATATTCAGGAATAGCGTGAAAGAATATTTAGTTGTTAAAGAATATTACAGTGTACATTTATTTTTAAACGATGACTTAATTGTTTATTTATAAGTTTGACTTGTATTGTACATATCGTCAAACATTTTGATAATTCCATGTACATATTACTGACTTTTGTCATCACATTTTATTTTGCATACGACAATAAAGAATTTTGACTTTGAGTTTGTCTTAAGCTGGGGTCTCATATCTAAAAAAAATCATGTCTGCTATAAGCTATAAAGGGGTGTTGTACGAGAGCAGAGCCCAGTAATCCTGCTATGTGCTAAGTACTGTGAATAGTACTTAAGTGATTGCAGGCACCAACACGAAGGCTAGGTTTGGTTGCTGACTAACAGCCAAGAGCCAAGAGCCAGTGGCCGGGTTGCTACAGATTCGGGTCTATTATGTATTCCCACCCACATTTCTCAATTCATCCTGCAGTGTTATTTTATGTTGTCTTTGATTTCGTGAGAGGATTAGGAAGCCTCGGTGATCCCACACTCACAGGGAATCCTGTGTGGGCATTTCTGTCTGCTTTAGATCATTTGTGTTGGTTACCGTATGGAGAGGAAGCTGTCCCTGTACCACCCAAGAGGGTAGTAATACCATGGTTCACACTTTCTGGTAAGTCAGGAAATTTGAAAAAGGTTAGGAAAAAAGTCGGTAAAATGCAAAAACTCAGGGAAAATGCTTGATATTTTATAAAAGTCGGGAAGTTTTTAATTTAATCGCAAGCTCAAACAGATACTGTGCAAAAATCTTGAAAAAAACTTATTCGATTTTTGTTAAAGAAACAAGAGAATATTGGATGGCTATGGGAAAGGTAGAGGCTGATAACAAAATAAAAATAAAATATTACTTATTGTATGAATAAAGTGTGCATTCAAAGTCAGAAAATTATAATTTTTTTATTGGAATAGGTCAGGGAAATTATTTTTTTGTTAGAGAAAGTCAGAGACTTTTTTTTCCAAGGAAAGCCAGGGGAACCATTAACCAAATAAAAGTGTGAACCATGAATATTCCTCGCTACCCGTAACATCGTGAGAGCAGAAGGACGATGAGGTATGGTAAGGTCAGTAGGGGATGTTCGGATGGGCTGTAACCGGATCGGCAGCTCAGCCAGTGAACTAAGGATCATCGCCTACCCTTATACCGTCCCAGCCGGTGGCAGTTCACCCCCCTGCCCATCCTGCTGTAAAGCCTGACCTCCTGTGGTGGGAAACTAAAGTTATTTAAATGTATTAATTTTTGGAATGTTGCCCCTGATCTGTAATGACTGTTTATATGGTTTTAAATTACCTTTCGTCAGCAGTTCAATCTGTAGTAAAATACTACAACCTGGTTTCGGCGCTTAGTTACGCCATGATCACCTTAGTTTAAAATTTAAACTTGCATGTTTCTTTCAGTCGAGACGACGTCCTCATGCCGGCAACTGCAACAGTAAAGTCAGATAGAGATCCTGTCCATGCGTTTGATAAATTTATTAATGTTTTCGTGTGTGATCTTGTTTTGTGTTTTCTTGTTGTTTGAGAACGACATTGTCTCGACTGAAAGAAACATGCAAGTTTAAAATTGACACCTACGTGGTCATGGTGTGACTAAGCGCCGAAACCAGGTTGTAGTATTTTACTGCGGATTGAACTGATGACGAAAGGTAATTTAAAACCATATATGAAGTTATTCACTGTGACAGCTACAACGTTCGTGTCAACATCCGTTATACTGTACCAGGGTACCAGGTGTTGTAGTTATTGTAGCTTTGTCTCAGGACGATGAAAAACGAGACCCCTCTGCAGCTGGCCATCACGTACCACCTGCCAGAGGTGGTGGAGGCGCTGTGTCGTAGGGGCATCGACATGTCCATAGTGGACAACAACAACAACTGTCCTCTGTGGGCCGCGCTGGAGGCTGAGCAGGAGGACATTGCGTCCATCCTTGTCAGGTAACATCACCTCCCACATACCAGCAGTATCTACAATAATACATTGAAGTCTTTCACTAACAGTTATATGAAAATGTATATCTTGAACATAGTTCTTAGGATTTTAAAGGATTTAGAAGTTTCGAGTACTCGCACACCCCTAATCTTATTCGCGCTGGAGGCTGAGCAGGAGGACATTGCGTCCATCCTTGTCAGGTAACATCACCTCCCACATACCAGCAGTATCTACAATAATACATTGAAGTATTTCACTAACAGTTATATGAAAATGTATATCTTGAACATAGTTCTTAGGATTTTAAAGGATTTAGAAGTTGCGAGTACTCGCACACCCCTAATCTTATTCACGCTGGAGGCTAAGCAGGAGGACATTGCGTCCATCCTTGTCAGGTAACATCACCTCCCACATACCAGCAGTATCTACAATAATACATTGAAGTCTTTCACTAAAAGTTATATGAAAATGTATATCTTGAACATAGTTCTTAGGATTTTAAAGGATTTAGAAGTTTCGAGTACTCGCACACCCCTAATCTTATTAGACTATGTACTCATCATTTTGACGGAATTTCCATAAGGCCTAGTCACTATTTTTCACTGACACCTTAACTCTGACACCTCACTTTATCTACTAATCACCACTAACTTTTCACTAAAACAGTACTTCACTGTCAATATCTTTCCCTACTCACTTTAAAAAGACTTTTAAAGAACTACTCTCCACAGTCGACATACTGAGCAACGCTCCGAGTGCATCTTCCTTAGACAACTGACTATGTAATGGATGCTGTGGTCTCTCGGCCGGGGTATTTATGCGTTCCTCGACCAAATTCCCCCCAAGCGCTCTGATTGGTCCGTGAGATCACGCCACTAATTCTGAGTGAAGAGCCGACTCGCTTAAAACGAAACTACTGAAGTGACGTATTTCCAAAATGGCCAAAACCTTTATAAAAAACTATTGCACAACATTTTGTTTATTAAAAATTGACCCTTTAATTTACTGATTGATTTTTATGATTTTTTCAGACAAGTTAGAGAAATTCTTATGATTTACTCCTATGTAATTTTCATTCAATCGGGCTTACAGTTTTTTTAGATATTCCACTTTTTCTAACGGTAATTTTCCATGAGTATTTATCATATTATAATGTATTATTTAAATTTTTTTTATTTAGGAATTAATTAGGATACCCGTTACACACATAGCTGCAGAGACTTATGGATGTGATGTTAGTAGTGTATTACCGGCCATTCACGCTTTTTTTCGGTTGCGATACGACCAGCAAGGTTGGAACCAAGAGAGCAGCTCTAAACGAGGAAAAATCAGAAGCAAATATTGATATTTTAAGAAAATTTGGAAAGATTGAATTTGATGAAGAAGACTTCAAGAAATGTGAAGCGCTGTGTGAAAAAGCCAGGCTCCACCCGTAACGAAAGTAGATTTAAAATCATATCATCGCATCCAGCATCATTAAGAAACATCTCAGCTCTTCCGACTACAAGTGATCGTATGAAACTCCATGTTCTTCGTAGTTGGGCTCAGGTACATGTATGGGATAATGCTTTTGAAGCAAACATTACCCAGCTTAATATTGCAAACTGTGGCTATTGTGAGAACGTTTCTGGATCTTTACGCCCTCTGTTGATGACAGATCCATCCATCCCAGTTGATCTATTACCTCCTTGTATATGTAAAAAATGCAATGAATCTTGTCTTTGTTGCATAAAAAAGGTGCCTTGCTGTGGAAATTGTAACTGTGTTGGAGGTTGTTGTAAAAATCTGTAAAGTTAAAAAGATCGACAACAGTTGATGAAGAGTAAACTGCAACAGCTTACTAAGTAAACAGTTTTCTGGAAATTTTGAAATATATCAAGATTTTATAATTTATCAAGTATTCTAAGTAATGAAAATGAGATCCCGTGTTTGACATATTATTAGTTTATCAATCATACAGAAGAAACAGACTGAAATTAACTGAAAAAGCAAATTTAAAAGATATTCTTGTTTTTATTTAAACTGAGTTATAACTAAAAAAATGCAATACTAATTTTATTAATCATAATTTTGTAACAATAGTCATGGAAGTACTGTGAGGTAAATAAATATAATTTTTCTAATAATTATTGTTATAATTTGTAGCAGATAAGACATGTTCATTTTTAATTAAAAACACCAAATGAGTACTAAAACACAATTATTGTAATGTAAAACAATATAAAAAATTATATTACTGGTACAATGTTTTTAATTTAATATTTAGATGAATATCAGTAAGAGTGGTGTCTTAAAGATATGCAAGATACGTTTTATTGTTACGTGAGGTAGATGTTGACATCAGATCAAAACTGATTGTGTTTTCAAAGCTTTTAAAATATTTCAATTGCAAATAAAAGTGTACTGTGTTATATACTGAAATGTGACTAAAGTTGTGAAGCAATCTCTTTAATTTAACATTAGAATAATACAAAATCTTGACATAATTTTAAAGATATTTTTAATTTTTATCTTTATAAATAACAAATATACGACTTATGAAGTAGTAATAGTTTTTTTAAGCAGTATTATAAGCTATAAAACAAAACCAAATTCGTTGCCGTACGGTGGACTATAAGGGAGTTGTGATCGTTTTACTAATTGAAGTTTTTCCTGACTTAACGCTCCCTTTTTCGTGAATTTGCGCTCCCACCCCTAATTCGATGACCACCCCCGGGGTTGATGACATGGGTTTTCATTAGTGATGGTCAAAACCAGAAATTTCAAATCTCGAAACCGAAACCAAAACTTAAAAAATCAAATCTCGAAACTCGAAAGTCAAATTCCAAAATCCTATTTACTTGCCTGGTTATGGTTATGAAAAATAAACCCAGTTACTTCAAATAAACCAGTTAACTTACTGCCATTCTCGAAGTATCCTAGAAAAATATTAGTTTCAGAACTACTAGTGAACAAATTATTTGTAGCTTCATTATAAACTTTGGTTAGAGTTGTTCTTTCACAAATAAAAAATCAATAATCCACAAAAGGTGAAGGTAGACGACTGATGACAGTAGGCTTTTGACCTTCACATTATTAATCAACACTCGGGCGTGATTTCTGTTAAAAAAACAACAATGACACAACAAATCTCGGCAGTTTTGAGTTTTGATTCTCGAAACTCGCCAATCGAATCTCGAAACTGAAACGTTTCCAAAGTTTTGGTGGTTTTGAGATTCGAGTTTTGGTTTTGAAACATCACTAGTTTTCATACTCTCCACGGTCCCTATTAATAAAATCAAAAGTCAAATTCTCTGCCTCTTTCCATGCACACTCAATGACACCTAGCGCCTGGACTATCTCTGACTATTCAATTGTTTTAGGTTAGATAAATGTAAGTTATGTACTGACAATGTAATCTGTTCTGTACTAGCTTTGCTAGTTGTTAAAGAATTTTTGTTACGACAATAAAGATATTCTTATTCTAATACCAGAGCTGTTTTAGTGTACATTAAAGGGGCCCATATACGATCCAACCCGGTTGGGAGAACGCTTCCCAACCATGGTGACTATATAGATTACCTACGATCAAATGGTGTAATGCATATGTAAATTTGCATATACTGTTTTTGTTAAAAACGTAAAAGTATAAATCAATTACGAAGAAAATAAAGTTGAAATTTTATGTATATACAAATTTCAATATTATTTCTGTACATCAGTATTGTAAAACCGTTAATCCAAAAACAAACTAATTTAATGTTATATTTTTAGACAATTGTTATAAACTCTGTATTACAAATGCTTCTGGATTGAATAGTTTTTTATCAATAGTTTTGGTTTGGCATTTTTGTTTATAGCCTGTGTTTGAGTCATGGCTTTAAATTATGTTTATATAAATAAGGGAGTTTACTATTTATGTTAATAAATAAGAAATTCCTTCAACAGATTCCGAGTTAGTATAATCACTTACTATTCACATAAACTGAACTGAGTGCGTCTCGCATAGGATGGTCCAAACTTCCCGCAAACCGGAAATGCTATTTCGTTGCCATTGTGATAGCGAGAAACTATTTTGGGAAGTCTAAATGCCACGTATTTCGAAGAGTACTCAGACTCCACTTTCTGCAATTCAATTACACTACTAAAATTGTATTTTTCATAATTTATTTTCATCATAAGATTATATAAATACTTTAAAAAAAGTACAAGATAAAACGAGTATTAATGATAACTCGTTTTAATATCTTAAATAATACGTTATAATAACTCAAAATAATAAGTAATAATTTCTTGATTAGTTATTAAAGTATTAGAGTCGCATAAGATGTCGGGACCAACCCGGTTGGGAACGGCCATACAAGATTGAACTTGGTCCATCCCGACCGCATTGGGACCAGGTTGGGAGAAGTTTACAGCCGAGACTCCCAACAAATGTTGGGAACTGTCGTCGTCATACACGATCCAACCGCAGCCCAACCCGGTCGGGCTCCCAACCGGGTTGGGAAGAACTTCCAACCGAGTTGGATCGTGTATGGGCCCCTTAAAAAAATTGATTAAAGAAAGTTGATCAATTCGACCTTGAAACAGGGGAGGAGATCACTATGTTGTGATTTTACATTTGCTACTGCAAGCGAGTGGGCCACAGCTGTGGTCAATATTTAACAGGTCGTCATGTTGTGGTGTGGTTGCTGACTTCTGCTGTGACTCATCAGTTGGGAGGCTCTGTTATGCATTGGGAAACCAGTAATCTTTATTTACAAGAAAGTTTGTTCCCCTCCGCGCACTTCGTACTCCCGTAAGTGCCTGTGTTAAAAAAACATGGCATTTGACAAAATCACTTGTATTAGACTTAAAAAACTCAAAGAACCCTTTTTCCTGCAAAATTAATCATGTAGTCTGCGAAGTTATTTAAAATGTTACCCAAAGCTTTACTTATCAAATGTTGCTTGATTCTGTTTTCAATCTTCTTCATCATTAGAAAATTCATCATTAGATGTTCCATTATTTTGTTGCTGAACTTAATTCTGGAATTTTGACATTATAAAATTTCCAGAAATTTATTATCAAAGTTAGCATTGAATTGCCAACTAATTGTGTTTGTTTTTTCAGACATGGCGTGGATACAGATTGTTGGAGTGAAGGTCCAGAAGGCTGCTACCAAACGCTCCTGCACAGAGCTATTGACGAGAATAAGGAGCAAGTCGCAAAGTTTCTCATTCAGAGGTTTGTATATCATATATTTATTTTTTCTGACAATCTCAATTCCCCTCTATGGTTAGTTTTTTGTTCCATTCTTCTGACTTTTACTGACGTAAAAAAAGTCTTTTGGATACAAGAGTCTGAAATCCACTTTTACCTGCTATTTGAATGATATGACACCATGTAAGGATGGATATGAAAAATGATATGTATGTTCTATTGTCATTCAATAAGTATGTTACAATTTATTTTGTAAATATAACAATTGCCTATCAAAAAGCTGTTTAATTTGTTTCTACAATCACTCATAATATTTTCTTACGAGCTAGATAGTTAGTTAAAAAATTTAGTAATCAATTATGATATACATTTGTGTGAAATGTGACGAAGTTTGACAATCGATCAGCTACTGTGGGAGGGTAATACAGAGGAACCTCAATACCTCAAACCTCGGGAGGATTGGAAAAAAATTGAGTCATCGAATATTTCAAAATATTGAGGTTTGACTAATCAAGGTGATCTTCCACAGAATTTGACTTATTGAGGGTCATGGTAACGCAATCGATGAGTGATGGAATAGTAGAATCCTTACATAATTTGATGTTTTGTACACAGTGTATCATAATTAATCATACCGTAATAATTATAATTTAAATTTAAAATAATTGTCACAATTCAAAATGTATATAAGCCTGGAAATATTTTGACCAGCTTCTTTGATGAATGTACTAGAGGGTGAAAAACATCCTTCAGTGAACAGTGAACATGTCGTAGAGTAGGAAAGTAAACAAACAGTGACTCACGGTTCAGAAATTTGTCCTGTTCGACCACTTCCTGACTATTATTAAACAGTTTTTTGTTCCCTTGTTATTGCCTACCCCAGACATACGCTTCCTCACCTTTGAAGCTAAGTCAATTCTGAAAAATTATGTTTCACACATTTCATTCACACACTAGAACCATCAAATTCGGACTAACTATTGACGCCAGACAGGAGTATAGGTGACGGGAGGGAGGGCGGGAATTTCGGGTTGTAATATGAACGGCAGATTCTCTAATACATTAACTGGGGTTTTGGAATCTGAAAACCATCTAATTCAGACAAAATATTGACGCCAGACAGGAGTAGATAATCGTAGGGGGGAGGTAGGTTGAGAATTTCGGGTTGCAATATGAATGACAAATACAGTTACTGGGGTTCTGGAATCCGAACAAATAAAGTACAACTTCAACTTACTGAGGTTCGTTGACTTTACAGTTTCGAGTTATAGAGGTTTTCCAGCTAAAACTTCTGAGTTATAAAGGTGAGGCGGTAGGCTAAGAAGACTGCAAATCTTTAAGATATCGAGATGTTCCCCACCAATCCTTAGACTTATACAGGTTAAATAGTATAGTATATATAAGTAATTAAGAGTAGGCAGGTTCAAGGGTCATGACACAATTTTGACTTATAAAGGGATTCAATTTATGGAGGTTGGAGTTATTGGGGTTCCACTGTATGGTGTTGCAGTGGGTGTGACCTGAACAGTCCGCGGCGCGCGGGCCCGGGGGGCAGAGGGGGGGAGGAGGCCCACGATGAGCAGTCCCCCCTCCACCTCTGCTGCCAGTGGGGGCTGGAGTCGGTGGTACAGACTCTGGTGGAGCACGGCGCAGACATCAACATCAAGGTACAGTCAATGCAAAGCACCTTTAACCCATTGAATACTTTTCACAGAACGATTCCGCGACAGCTGATTTGTCCAAAATCTTTATCTAAGAATGGTTCCGTGATGATGTATTACCATATTTTGGTAATATCAATCTGTGTTTACTAATCTTATTTAAGCTTATAACCATGAATGAATTTTTTAGGTAAAATATCTAATTGGAATACCTTGTCTAGCAAACGGGTAACAATCCAAAGTATTCACAAAAAAGTGGTTTTACTAAAAAAAATCATAAAAATTTTGTTATAGATAAAGTGAAAAACTAAAAATTTGTATGTAAGGAGTTTACAATGAACTATAAAACTGCTTATACATTTTTTATTTTTACTACACTTGCTTCCAAACAAAAATCTCAAATTTGGTTTTTTAATTTTTATAAACAAAATTTAAATATGAATTTTATTGTTATTATTTTCTACTAACATATTAAAAAGAAAATGTATCCATCTGAAATAAAAACACAGTGTTTGCCTAATTAGTATCAAAAGCAAATTTTGTACAGTTCATTTAATAAAACACTGCAAAATAGTGAAATTTAATTGGGTTTCTGGAGCCAAGCTTTAAAAAACGAAGTATCCGATGGAACAAAGACAATAATTGTCATCCTTCAACAGAAATTGTTTGTTACCTGTTGGCTAAATTTTGATAAAAATTGCGTAGCATTATAAATCACTAATAAATAGATCGATAATTGATTTAGCTTGACGTAAATCTCTTTGAAGCCAGGAAAAGTTCTTCCTCTTTGTGGTGCTGCCTTCGTCTATCGAGCATTACGTGACTCGTGGAAGTACGTAAATGTAAATAGTAAATATTCATGATTCTTTCTGCTAGGATATAATCCATATTTTATTCACGAACCTTAGTGTTTTAGTGATAATAAAGTGCATTGTCGTGTAGTGTGTGAGATTAGTAATATTTATCCATATTACTATGGGTAAATATTATTATTTATGTTCAAATGTGCGTTATTGAAAATGTTGAGTGTTTTCAAATCACAATGAAAAGCCGCCTCGGGGATCAAAATTTTCATGTTTTTTACTTTATCTACTAATCTACCTAATCACGTTTTATATATTTTATTCTAGTAAATTTCTCTGTTCTTTTGTGAACAAAAGGAGTATGCATATGATTGGGTTATCTCTTATGGTTTGGACACAGCGACACTTTGAAGTAACCTCAGTGGATTTTTCTGAAATTATGGCTGTGCTGTAAATTTAAGTTAAAAATCACATTTTCATATTTCTGTATACATATATATAGATATAGTACTTGGGGGCCGAGCTTCGCTCGCGGAAGGCCAGTCAGTTTGTTTAGATGACTGGGATATTTCACCACTTCCCCCAACTGATTATCATATTTTTATAGCTCATTTACCTCTTTCCTGCATTTTTAAGGTCACTCCAGTTGAATAAATAATAAATAATGCCTTTATTTACAAGTGTTCTTCAGTACAAACTGTTTTTCAAGACAACTCCAGTTAACACAAGAGAAAAATAAAACAGAGATTACAGCAAAATAAAAAAATACAGGTCAAATTATAAAAATAAACCTAATGCTCTTGATTAAACCTATGACTTCAACCTGGCCTTGAACGAGTTATAATTCAACTAGGGTCTATTTCATGCTTGGAGGAAGGGTATTGTATGCTTGGGGTCCAAAGTACGAGAACCCTTTCTTCCCTAACTCAAGCCACACTCTTGGCATATACAAGTAAGGCATCCTGCCTGGTACAGCGTTTCCTAACCAATGCACGAGGCACAAGCTTCCTCTTCAGATAAGGAGGTACATTTGAAGACAGTACCTTATGTACAACTGATACAGTCTGAAGAAAAGACTGCTTCCCCAAGGTGAGAACCTTAGCCTCTTCACGATATGCAGATATATGATCAAACTTCCTAAGATTGTAAACAAACCTTAGGGCTCTATTCTGCAACCTCATCAGAAGCACTCTACTATCCAGGGTCAGACATTCGCCAAAGGATGGAAGGGCATAATGAATTATTGGGAAGACCATAGATCTTATCAACTCCAGCTTAGCAGTTTCAGTCAGCACAAACTTCAGTCGACGGAATATTCTTAACCTATTTAAAATTTTCTGACAAATATAACTAACATGGGAGCGAAAATTCAACTGAGAATCAATGTTGACGCCCAGAACTTTGACAGAGTCAGAAACAGAGAGCCCTGCCATCCAGCGCCACCTTCCCAAGAAGACTATTCGCAGGTTTCAAGTAAGAGGAACCAAAATTAAGCACGACACACTTTTCAGGATTAAGAACCAGACCATGACCGTCAGACCATTGCTTCAACCTGAACAAATCAGAGTTCATGAGCTTAACTGCTTCATGAAATCCAGAAGGATCATAAGACAGGACTAGTTGACAATCATCAGCATAGGAATGTAAACTGGAGAATTCTAGCACACTGTGGAGGTCCTGTGTATACAAGATGAATAGAACAGATCCCAGACAAGTTCCCTGCGGAACTCCTACGATAAGGTACATCAGAGTACCTCCCATTCACCTTAGTTACCTGCGATCTGTGACCTAGATAAGAAGAAAACCATCTGAGAGAATCCTCGTCGAATTTGAGAAACCTGAGTTTTGACATAAGCATGTCATGGTTCACAGAGTCGAACGCCTGGGAATAGTCAAGTGACGCCATAATACTGTGTCGCCCTTGGTCTTTAGCTTGAAGTAGCTCATCAGTCGTATTAAGAAGAGCAGTACAAGTGCTGAACCCTCTATGAAAACCTGACTGCGTCTCTGACAGCACATCTGACGCCTCTGGGCAATCCACCAACTATTCCACAACAATTTTCTCCAAAATTTTGGAACAAGCAGGTAAAATCGATATTGGACGGAAATGGCAATTCAATGTTGGGTTCGAGCACTTCTGAAGCGGGATCACAATGCTACGCTTCCATCTGTCTGGGAAAACACCAGTAGTCAGTGACACATTAATCAGATGCGTAATGGCTGGCAGACAATATGGACTCACACTCTTTATCATGTCTATTGATAAGCCATCTATACCAAACGCTTTTGATGTTATTTTGTTCATAGTGTCCTTAACTTTTTTTTGCCAACGGTGCTAAACCTGAAACCTTCTCTTACCGCTCCACAGTAGTTTCCCTTATAAAAGGCCAGTTTCTCTCAATCAACTTTATTACCTACTCCCATGCTACCAAATACACATTTAACTCACTGGGAGAGAGTGGGCAAGAGAAGTCGTTGTCGTTTTTTTTCTAAAACTCCACTTTGGACAGAGCAGACCAAAACCTTTTGGAGTCTTTGCAGTCCAAGTTGTGGGCAAAATAATCCTTCTTGGCTCTTCGGACAGCACTATTTAGTTAATTTCTGCATCTGACATAGGATTCTTTTGCAATTGAACAACTTTTGTAAAGGTCTCTTAACTAGTTTTTCTCTTTAATTAATTTTTTAATCCCACAATTCATCCAAGGCGACCTCTTTCTCGTCACATGTTTTCTCACCACAGGAGCACACTTGTCAAATACTTGCATTATGTTGTTCATTATAAAATCTACGATATAATTTACATCATTTGATTTTATCACAGCACCCCAATTTATTTCCGAACTGAGTTTTATAAATAGTGCCATGTCAACATTTTTATAATCTCTATATGATATAAACTTGCCCTCCTTTTTAATCTTGAAGCTTGGCAGTTCACAATAAGTCAGCTTATGTTTGGTAATTTTCTTCCCCCTGCTATCAAATATTGCGGAGGTGTCGATCATTCCAATAAAAGGATTCATACTTTTATCGACAATGATATGATCCAATAGGGACGAAGAGGTCTCTGTGACACGAGTAGGCTCCTTAACTAACTGTGTAAGTCCCAGAGAGTCCAACAAACATTTGAAAAACTTTGTACTGGGCTTACTTACATCAAGCATGTCGATGTTCAGATCGCCCAATAACACAATTCCGTCTGTTTCTGGGGAAAAGTCGATGTACAAAGAATACAAAAAAGAACTCAAAGCAGACTACAACACTGGCGGAGATCTATATACAACACAAATACACAATTTTTGAGACTTTATATTTACAATACCACAGAGATACTGAAGATGGCTGACAACATCAGAAAGACGAACTGGTGTAAACCGGAGCTCACTTTTCACATAAAGAGCGACACCACCACCACCCTCACCAAAAGTCTTATCATCACGCCACATATTGTATCCTGAAATATTGAATGAATCAGAGGACATGTCGGGCTTGAGCCACGTCTCTGAAACCCCTAACAAATCAAACTTAAAATTATCCACAAGAGAGCGTAGTTATTCAAACTCGGTATTTAGCGAACACATGTTCACATGTGCTACTCCAGTGGTGGAGGCGGGAAGTTCAACTCGTTTCCCGAAGAAGGGGCTAAGACAGAAAGTAAGGGTGTACAGCTCAATCCAACATTAGATGAGTCATCAGACTTGTGGCAATCAATGGCCCCCATCACCTGACCGTCTGACTTGGGGCGACCAAAGGTTCCAATCACTTGTCTGATGCAATAGAATATAAAATCACCAAGTAAAACATTACCTTGCCTGCTGAGATGTCTGCCATCACGGCCTAGATGACTTTGATCTATTATATAATTTGCCTTGGCAAAATTAACCCCAAAATTTTTGCACATCAAATCAAGTTGATCATTGAAATGGGATAAAGCTCTATTACTAATATCCCTGCGACAGATAATACTATTGACTACTATCTTGGACTGAGAAAACTGCCGTCTAGCTGTATACAACAGGTCTGCCATGCTGTGCAAAGCCGCACGCTTGCCCCACCCTCCATTATAGCCAGGACCCCGTCATACCAGTGCACCAGATCATTGGTCCCCACAAGTAAATAGATAACATCTGGCTGCGCATTTACATAAGATTCAAGTTAGCTTTTGATAGTCAAAATTTTTGCCCCAGGTCTAACATCCCACACTGCCCCACTGTGAGCACACCTCCTCCCAGAGTGTCGCAGTAGAGAATCCCCAATCAAAAAAATACACCACCATAGAAGCAACAAAGGCTGACCCAAGCCTACATTTCCCTTCGAGCAATATATCTCCACCTTTCAAAGAAGCCTCAATTTCATAGCTAGCATCAGGTTCTACATTAATAGTATCACTATTTACAGGTCTTATATTATTTCCTAGATAATATACATTATTTCCTGTTCTCAGATGGTCACTTAAAACAGCCTTTGATTTGAAAATTTTCCTACAGTTTATTTTTTTCCAAATTCCAGACTTATTTCTTATAAGTGCATTATTGGAGCAGGAACTAGAAGGCTCTAAAATTTCCTCAACTAAGGAATTACAAATATTCGTACATTCAATACCGTTATTCACTACTGTATCAGCTTCACCCCTTACATCAGCAACAGACCTTTTTACACTTTTCCTTATCCTAGCTCTGTTCTTAGGTTTAACTTTTTCCCATGTAGTTGGAGCTGTATTACTAGTTACCGGGCCGGGACTTAAAACACTATTTTCAACAGAATTATCAGTGTCAACAATTGGAGCATGCAAGCTCTTGTCAACATGTTCTACAGTTTGAAGTTATTTGCCAACAACTGGGCCACTCATTTTCACATCATTGCCTTTTTCTACGGGATGATTGCTAGACCGTTCATGAAGCCCCTGTTACCACTCAACAAAAGGCTCATTTTCTGATACAGGACACTTACAATAACCCTCAAGTACAAATTTACAATTTACCAAAACGTTAAGCCCACTCTCATAACCATTTTTTTGTTGAATAAAATCTACCTGAGTGAAAATTTCGAAATTAAGTTTCTTAGCAACTAATTTGGCATACTGGCTGTTTGTACCACTGAGAGAATCCAAATGAAAGACTGCCTTTAACCCAATGTCTATAAACAATAGAGACCAATGACTGCCAGAGTCATCTTTAAGAACAGCGGGATTGTTACTCACGCATAAAAAGGCATAGTCTGAAGAAGGGAAATAAAGGTCATCTAACATTGCCTCTATGCCCTCGTTACTACCATGCTTTACAAGTTGCGAAACAGTGGGACCAATAAACAACGTTTTCTTCAGCACATTACCATTACATTTTTCAAAGTTGTCAAAATAAGAATCAAGAATTTTATCGTCTAACCACCTACTTCTATTCCATGAGTTAACACTGTCTTCCTGAAGTTGAGATTTTAAGACATTCAAAAGTAGTTATCAAAAGTAGTTTAGGCACTGCGAAATTGTTAAAAAAACCTCTGCAAAATGGCAAAAATTGCCAGGGCACCGAGCAATTTAGCATTAATCAGGCAAGGGCAGTCCTAGGGTTAAACATAGATTTTCCAAACTAATCGGGAATCAGATAGATGTATCGAGTGAAAAAATAGTGGGCAACCTGATTTACTTTAGATACAAAATTTCTAACTAAAACACTCCCTGTATCGTTTTCTTCTACTGTATCATCAACATCGAGGACAAAAATTACAATTGGTTTAGACACTATGAATCACAAAAATCCGGTTGAAAAAAATATTATTAGATATTTGAGTTGAGCGAAATTGTTATCCTACTCGCCCCTAAAATTTTCTCAGGTTATGGAAATAAAATGTTTGGGGGTAGTCAGGACAGGTTCGAGATTTGCTCCGACTACAGTCAGGACACTAAGTAGTAGCTGGGTGGCAAAACAAGCTTAAGCAAAATATTAAAAACATTGTGAAGGTTTAAAACTGGATCCAGCTGCCAGTTGTCACTAGGCTATTAATTAATGATGCTTTCTATGAAAAGATGGACCTTTATAGTTGTGGGGTAAGCTTTTGGACCATTCTCTATGAAAAAAATCCTTATGGTTTTGATAGAAAAACAAAAACTGTAGTCACCTGGACCGTGGAGGGCAGTGAAGGGCAAATCTCAGCCATAATTTTCCTGCCATTCTCGCTCATCCTCAATATTATACTGTAACCATACTTAATAGTAAACATTTTTTGTTCATATTAACAAAAAAAATTTCAAACAAATATTGCTGAGAATCTTCCAAAAAACGAATTCAGACAATGTTGTTTTAGGATGCTGAAGGCAAAACGCCTCTTCACATTGCAATTCAGAACCAACACCCTTCAATCATCAGTCTGTTGCTGTGTCATCCGTTCCTAGACCTGACAGTGCCAGACAAGAACGGGCTGACCCCCTTTGCGACAGCCCTGGTGTGCCGCAACAACAAGGCGGCTCAGGCAATGCGGGACAAGTTGCCCACAGCTGCTGAACAGGTATTGCTACATTGACCCTTTGACTGCCGAGGGCCGATACCGGTTGTTTTGTGTTACTATCCCTAACTGTAGTTAATAACTTTATACCGTAGTAAAAACTGTCAGCGGTCTGCCTATGTCTTGTAGCAAACCTGATGTTCAAAAAGAGAACTATCACGACTGGCATGTAGGCTTTGAATACGGACAGGCTTGACACAACTGCTGGTCTGATTGGTGGCTGGGTGGCCTAGTGAGTGGTTGAACTTGAAATGTTTGGGAGTTCAAAATATTAAAAAACCGATTCTAAAACAAAATTCAACCACTCTATCCATCCGCCTGTTAGTCGAAGGGTTAATCTACTCTGAGGTTCTGACCCACATTTGTATTTAGTTTAAATTAAATGTGAGCTACACACTTAATTCTCACTTCATATCTGAAATATCCTGATAGATAGATTGTGAACAAGTGTTTTAAATTTTAGGTTTTTAACTTTTTGTTTTTTTAACTTCTCTTAAAATGGTGGCAGTAACGAAAACTGGCACAGTACCAAATTCAGTCTAGGGATTAGATAAGCCTGTATCAACCGCTTCCTAGTTTCAGTGATTAGCTCACATTAACAAATGGTCGCAGCAGACCCTTCTTGGTAAACAGTTGCTTCGCTAAAAATGTCTTGATACTTTTGATGACTTTCAAAATTTCACTAAAAATATGTTAAGTTGTAACAAATTAATCCATTTCATTGTTTTATTTATCAGTAATAATCATTTGAAAGATGTATATAACTGAATTTCCTTTAAAATTCTAATTTTTTTATAGTAATGATTATTCAATTAGCCTATTTTGTAATTATCGGACTCACCCTCCTCCTTTATTGCTTCTTTAAAGTCGGGGTCTATCCTGGTCATTTTTAACAATACCACAGTTTCGCTACATTCACAAACATTGATCAACATGGATGTCGAGTTGAGCCCTTGGATGAAATATAACTGGATTGCACTCTCAATGGACGAATACCATACCGTCCCGAGGCTGCTCCTGGGGTGGCAAAAATGCCCGAGCCGGCCGCCGCACTGTGTAAAACTAACTAACGTTATTCCTCGCTGACATGTGCTGTGACTCGATACAAACACACTAATATATTAAAAGCTATACAAATGGAAAGATTACATACTACAGAATCTAATAGTATATAAATATTATTGTTTAAATCAAATGAGAATATTGAATTTTCTTTAAAAGAAATTAGGCTTCATGCACCGTGACATAACTTTATTTAAGTCTCACTGTGAGTGAATGTTGGAACTTAAATCAGTTAAAACTTAGACTAATGGATATATTAAGGTCTAAAGAATCCAATAATGTAAATATGAATACTGGAATAATATAATACCTCCGTCGCAGAAAACCTGCGTACTCAGCGAATTTCCAATGCATATATATGTGACTCACTACTACATAGAGCTATTTACCAAGTTTCACAAAAATACATCTATAAATAAGTGATATAGCATTTTATTTATTCTCCATAAGAATAACATTAGGGTTGAGGACGCAGGTTTGCTACAACGAGGAAGATAAGTAATGCGTTTTTTTTTTGCAATTATCAATACAACTGAACCAGGTGAAGCTACATACCAAGTTCTCTTAATGTAGGTTCATATTATTCTCCATATGAATAACATGGGGGCCGAGTATGCAGGTTTGTTGCTACGGGGACTATCAACAAAAAACTTGTTTTTTGTGCTAATATCAATATACCACAACTAGTTGAAGCCACATACCAAGTTTCATCAATATACATTCATAAATAATCGAGATATAGAATTTGATTTATTCCCCATAAGGATAACATTGGACAACGTACTGTGTTTAGCACTTTGAATATCTCTGCAACGGTTGGACGTAGAACGATTAAAACACCAAAATGTTTGTTTCGTTGAGCTAAACACATTAATAAACAGAAATGTGAAGTTTTTAGTAAAACTATCTGAGAAAAATCTAAAAACCTTTTTCCCATAAGATTAACATGGGACACGTTTTTTTGGATTTTCTCCTCAACCACTTAACCTAGGCTAATGATTCAAAATACTAAATTATTTGTTTTTTTAAGCTCTATAAAATGGCTATAATGAAAATTGAGTGTTTTTTACATTTTGGGGTCAAATTTGCAAAAAACCGATTTTTGGACAATTGTAAACCCCCTTCCCATAGTGCGATCGATCTGGTTTTCGAACTTAGTTATAAATGCTACTCTCCACATTTGTGTCAAATTTCATCAAAATCGGGTGTTTCTTTCAAAAGTTATCGCGGTAACGGACATATATATATATATATATATATATATATATATATATATATGTATATAAATTTGAACAAATCGTGTTTTTGGCATCTGGGGACCTCAAAACGAAAATTTATCATGGTTTCGGGCTTAAGTTTTACCACGCCACCTACGGTAATAGCTTCTTCCCTATAGGGGAAATTCACTAAAAACAATTTTTATCCTTGTAAGGAGATCAAGATCGCAACGTGATTTCTGTTATGACTAGCTGTGACTAACTGCTAACATTATAATTGATTAAAACTTATAGAAACAGACGGTAAAAATAAAAAAATTTCAATCGGCTTTTATTTAAAAATTATTCAAATATAAAAAAATTGTTTTGTCGTAAAAAAATAGTAACGTTTGAACAAAACATGAAAAGTAAACACTAGTAGTTATTTACTTGTATTATTGAAATTAGGGGTATGTGAATACTCGAAATTTTGAGTTTTCAGCCGAGTATTTTAATACTTAACTCTACTCGAAGTTTTGAAAAATACTCGAAACTTCGAGCGAGTATTTCCCGCCGATTCCCGGATAATCGCCAATGATTGCGACTGGCCAAATCTTGTAGTAACAGCAGCAAAAGGCGATCTCATCACGTAAAATTGGCCGAAAATGTCGATCGGACCGCGTAATTTTGGCTGTAAATGACGACGGAAAACATAATATCGGCCAAAAATTACGACAGGATCACATAAGAAAGGCCGAAA
The DNA here is from genome assembly GCA_963675035.1 of Allygus modestus. Lineage (NCBI taxonomy): Eukaryota > Metazoa > Arthropoda > Insecta > Hemiptera > Cicadellidae > Allygus > Allygus modestus. The sequence continues at coordinate 36,913,982 of OY776113.1, read as the reverse complement.
ATGACGACAGTATACATAATATCAGCAAAGTGGTGACCGGGCCACTTAATATCGGCCGTAACTAACGATTTCGTTATCTAATATTGATTATTAGACCAGGTGATATTGGTGATATTAGACATAATATTGATTATGTCTGGACCAGGTGATATTGGCCAAATGACAACCGGACTGTGTTTTATTGGCTGGAAACAAATGCCAAACCGTGTTTAGTTTGTCAATACGTAATCCAGTTTGATTGCACTGGCCAAAACTTTGTATTACTACTTATGAATTAGTTAGAAACCATATTTAGATTAGATTATCAAATCTGGAGTGGTATCCAAATCCCATTACACCATTAAATAATACCAACTGATTGCAAATACTTGCTTGAAAATATTCAAAACTCAAAAATAATTGGCACTACTCGATTTGACTCGATTAAAAATGTCATTACTCGCACACCCCTAATTGAAATTGGTTTAATTTTTTTATAGATATTATTTCATTTTTTCTAACCGCTTGCTCACCTGCTAACTGATAAATCATGCAGCAGATGAATTAAACTGAAATAATTTAAAGAGTTTAAACAAATACGATATCATTAAACCTTATCGCTAATTAAACAGTTTTGACAATTTCCGCTCATGTCAATTGTTTGTAATAAAACAAATTTGTTTGATTACAAATTAGGTATTCTTTTAATGAAGGGAAACAATCAAAACTATTAATAAAAAGCACTACATTAATTTAATTCCACAGTCTAGATCATTCATTCTTTCCAAGTACTTCCACTCCTCGAATTCAGTTATTTGGATTCCCTCATAGAGCAGATTTCGTGGAAGTTTGCAATTCCACGAAATCCGCTCTTCAAAATAATTTGTACCGATAACGATTAGCCCTACACAAAAATTGTTCAAATAAAAATTAATCTTCTTTGGAATGTTATCTACAACAACTTTCCCGCTGACAGTTTTTACCTGACCAACAAATCAAATATTTCCTCGCTTACTACTTTTTTGAACTCGTTCTCGATCAAGACTAAACATATTTTTTTGTTTAACTAATTATTAAAATTATTTATATTATTTATTAACAACTGTAATGCATGCTGTTTGATTCTCCATTTCAAGATGTGAAATTCCACGTAAAGTTCAAATTATTATCTCAGTTTGTTGTTGGTTGAATATCAGTTTGAGTGAAGCACTGTTCTGTCGTTTGACATCGGGGTCTTGCGGATATAAACTCTGTTGCCACCCAGTGGGCTTCATGACGGTACGGTTTTCGGCTCTCCTTACCATTGCAAGGCGCGATCCAGTTATACTACATCCGAGGTTGAGCTCTGTCCCTTCGGTTGAAGCACATCGCAGCCCGAACATCCAGCAAATCTGAGGAAGCCTCATGTTTTTGTTGTCGCGCAAAACGTCATTTGTTTCTGTAGTGTGTTTGTCCGGATTAGTGTTTTATGTTTGTGAATGTAACAAAACTGTGATTTGTTAAATTGACCAGGATCAAATCACCGAGTTCAAAAAAGTAATAAAGGAGTCTGATATTTACAAAGTAATTTAATGAGAACCTCACCTAATAACGTGATTCAAAAAAGGTCATAATTGTGATAAAACCTGCATTAAAACAATAACGTTTCATCAGGAATAACTTCAAACTGTAATACTTTACCCCTCTGGATGTGGTACTAATAAATCTCCAAAGGTAGCTTCACCAACCGAGCACATTTGCTGCTTTTAGAAAGATTT